>MJUU01039576.1:65674-83935 GCA_002080025.1 Modiolus philippinarum
TATGGAAAAGACATTCAAAGATCTTCTTCTCAGAAACTACCAGTCCAATTATAACCAAACTTAGTCACAATGGTCCTTAGATGGTCCCTTCCAAAAAAGGTATCCAACAGGTCCATACCTAATCCAAGATGGCTGCCAGTGGGGAATATAGTTTTAACATTGGACCATATGGAAAAGACATTCAAAGATCTTCTTCTCAGAAACTACCAGTCCAATTATAACCAAACGTAGTCACAATGGTCCTTAGATGGTCCCTACCAAAAAAGGCAGGTCTGTACCTCATCCAAGATGGCTGCCAGTGGGAACATAGTTTTAACATTGGACCCTATGGAATATTAAACATTCAAAGTTCTTCTCAGAAACTACTAGTCCAATTAGAACCAATGTAAGCCACAATGATCCTTAGGTGGTCCCACCCAAAAAATGTATCTGGTAGGTCCATACCTCATCCAAGATGGCCCCCATCTGGAACATAGTTTTTACATTGGCCCTATTGATTTTAAGGGGAATGTCTGCCCAAATTTTTGAATTTTTATTTGAAAAGTGGTCTGCATGTTTTAATTTCAGCACTATGTTTTACTTTAATTATAAGGGGAACCCCTGCCCAAATTTTTTTTGAATGGTGTTCTGTTATGGGTTGTAATGGATGGTGGATCTTTTGGTTGCCATGGAAACCAAACTTTAGAAAAAAAGTATTCTGCTAAATGTTATTTTTCGTTTTTCCTATTGGAAATGCCTTTTATCTATGGCAGCCATGGTCCAGGTGAGCGATACAGGCTCTTGAGAGCCTCTTGTTAAATGGGTTTTAATGATTGCAGGATAAAAACAATATATGTACATTGTCAGGAAATAACAAATGTACTTGCTGCGAAACAGGCAATAAATGCTCGGTAAACCTCGCATTTCTACCTGTTTCTCAAGCTTGTCAAATAAATTTTATATTTTTCCACAATATACATTATATTGTATATTTACTAAATTGCTTTACTGCTAAGAGATTTTTAACTGTTCTGTTTCTTTTACTTTAATTTTATGTTAACTTTTACTCACTGTGTAGCCTTATAAGATAAAGTTAACAACATTTTATATGTTAGTCTGTTCAACAGTAATGTAAAAGTAGTTAACATTATTCCAAGGTGGTCACTTATATTTTTAAATACTAAATGCACAACAATTAAAATACAAAAAAGTTTTTGTATAGAAAGAATTTCAAAAACAATTGAAATAGCTTATACATGGGTAAAAAATATTGTCACTATAATGGATATGTTTTGGTAGAATTGAATTTTATAGCTGACCTTGTTGTTTTTTTTTTGTTTTTTTTTTGTTGTTTTTGTTTGTTTGTTTTTTGGGGTTTTTTTTTTAGCTCATTTTCTTCAAATTTTACAGTATACAGTAGAACTAAAATGGCTAGAACTGCAATAACTCGAACACTATGGATGCCTCGAACCCTTTTTGTGGTCCCTTGGGTAAAATTTAAACAAATTTCAACCTCAATAACTCGAACACCCCTTTGGCTCGAACTTTTTTCTTCGGTCCCTTGGGTGTTCGAGCCATTGAAGTTTGACTGTTTTACTCTATAAAATTTGTCCACCCACCCTGTGTTGTTCAAAATATTTAATGTGAATCTATTATTTGTTTTTCTTTATTTTGGATTTTCACTGTCACACTTCATTTTAAACATTGCACATTTATCAATGATTCACAACTGCACTGCTGTGTTCAACATAATCTTCATTTTCACATATCTAAAGAACTATATGTATATTATTTTTACACATGTTTTCAACTGTTTGTATGTTTTATTACTAACCTAGCAATCATTTCTTGTAGACAGTTCAGTCAGAAGATCTTCTTTATCAAAGGGTAAATTTGTAATCTTTAATGAGGTGTTGGAATATTTAACAGTAACTCCTTTAATTAACTTCCAATACCATTTTTATCATAATCCATTCTGATGCTGTATTACTTTGCCTGTTTTTTTGTTACTTTATATGCTTTAGAATCTTTAATACATAGGGAAAAAATGAATACCAAAGCATACAAAGAGAAAAGGGGAATAATTAGGGCTCTGCATTGAGATGACGGTGCCCTATAGTTTTCACTTTGTCCGTCTGTCTGTACGTCCGCCTGTCCGTTAACAATTATTTCCATCAAAGATTTCTTGGCTTCTATTTGTAGGAATGATTTGAAATTTGCTCTGAAGCTTTGAAATGATGAGTTGTATAGTGTAAGCCATTTTCAAGTTTGTCGGACATCCACTTCCTGTTTGCTTATACTTTGATTTTTTAACCATAACCAAATTTTCATCACAGATTTCTTGGCTTGTACTGAAGGGGTGGTCTGCAGCTTGGAAATGATGAGTTTTACTGTGTAAGCGAATTTCAAGTTTGACAGACATCCACTTCCTGTTTGCCAATAGTTCCATTTAACTATAACTGACTTTTTAGTCACAGATTTCTTGGCTTGTAATGGAGGGAATGATTTGAAATTTGGTCTGCAGCTTGGAAGTAATGAGTTCCATTGTGTAAGCAATTTTCATGTTTGTTGGGCATCCACTTCTTGTTTTTTTAACCACAACCAATTTTTTGTGACAGATTTCTTGGCTTGTAATGGAGGGAATGATTTAAAATTTGGTTTGAAACTTGGAAATGAGGAGTTTTATTGTGTAAGCCATTTTCAAGTTTGTCGGACATGTACTTAATGTTTGCCAATAGTCTGATTTTTTAACCATAACCGACTTTTTGTCACAGATTTCTTGGCTTGTACTGGAGGGAATGATTTGAAAATTGGTTTGAAGGTTGGAAATAATTAGTTGTATTGTTTAAGCCATTGTCTCCTTTGCCACTTGACTACTTCCTGTTTGCCAAAACCTTGGTATTTAACTATAAACCAAATATTTATGAAATATTTTTTTACTTGTATCAGTAGAAATAATTTGATATTTAGTCTGAACTTAAGAAATGATATGGTTAGCAAAACTTAAAGAAATCACTGTGTCCAGCAAATTAATACTGTATCAACACATTAGTGTGTCAAACAGAATCCACATGCACTTATCTCAATTTAACTTTTGCCCAGAGTTACAGGATCGAAATTGCGAGGAATTCGGACAACGCCAGTTTCGACATGTTCAAGTTCTAAACTAATAAAATAATAAATTTTGCTGTCAAGCATGTCTGCTGTTGTTTCAATGGAATCTACCTTTATGCTTTTGCAAATTGACATAGCTATTGTTCTTAAATGATTAAAAATTGTTCCGTGTGTAAGAATTTTCCTTTGTATCACAACAGGTCAACTGATAGCTTCTTAGAATCTTAAACAAATATAGTAAAGTAAAAAAAATATGTCTGACAGTTATTTCATATGCAAAGCAATAAGCATGATGTCAGAAATCCCTATCTAAATGTAATTAAAACAGTGATTTTCACATTTATTCAATGCCTGAAAACAGAAAAAGATGAATGGTGACATACCCTGTTCTTTTTTTTATTTTTGGAACATATAGATTAAGCACTACAAAATATCTTAGAATAAGAAACCTCTCTGAGATTTTTTGTTAGACTTGATCTATTTTAAGTCACTAGAGAAAGGATTTCTTAATTTTGATCTTTGAAAATTAAATCCTAGCTGTTGTTTCGCCTGCGACGAATGTCGCGAAGGCGAGACATAGCGATCATAGATTCCGTCTTCGGCGTCGTCGTTAACATTTGGTTAACCCTAATGTTAAACTTTTTTTGAACTTCCATAACTTTCTGAAATCTAACTTAATATCAATGAAATTTTGACACAATATTTAGTACAACCTAATTATTGAACCCAAGTTTAATTTTGAAAAAAAATAATTCCAATTTTTCCATATTTTGCCAATAGTTGGATATAGTTTTTTTCAATCAATTTTTTTTTGTTTGCACCATATTTCAGCACCTACATGCCATAGACTGATGATTATTGGTATTAAAGTGGTTATATCTTTAGAATAACCAACATCCATACCAGATTTATGTCACCTTGATCTATATTTTCTGCTTCAATGAATTTGAATAAATTTTCTCTTTAGGTCCATATATCAACAATGTTTAAACAAAATTGAGAATAAGGACTTCAATTTTGATTGTAGATTGTTATTTAGAGTGCATAGATAACCCTTCGGAATTTTTTCCCGGTTCCAACTTTGGTAAATTTCCTGAAAATGTCCAAGACTAACAATTTTTGAAATTTTTGCAAACAATCAAATATTTTAGCAATTTCTTCATACAGGACATAATTCTGAAAACTAAGAATTAAAAAATATGGTTCCAATTTTGGTAAATTTCCTGAAACTCTCAAAGACAAGCATGTTTTTTGATGTATTTTAGTCAAAAAACTATTTTCAATGGTAAGATTTCAAAAATTGTGCATTAAAATTTTGGGGAATTTGCTGAAACTGTCCAAGACTAGTTGTTTCTTCGAATTCTACCTAGCAACCACATCCTACTATAGGCCAAATTATAACAACAGCAGAGTGAGCAGGCGAGACACTAGGTTCCGCGGAACCTTTACAAATTATTAAGTCTAAACCTGTTCTAAACCAAACCCTAACTAAACCAAAAACCTGTTAAACTGAACCCTGACTAAACTAGAAACCTATCTAAACTGAATTTAAGCAGATTGTTACAAAAATGCTGTGAGGTAAATCTGTTAAATACCTCAATATATTCTCAAGTTGTGTAAGTCATAGGAAACAAAAAAAAAACCATCTGAAATGGATTTTATTTATACAGAATTAAAGTACTGCATTTCACAGTTATCACTCATATGAAATATTACTGTCACATTTTAAACCACTATCACTAATATGAAATATCACTGTCACATTTCACACTGCTACCACTCATAAGAAATATCACTGTCACATTTCACACAATTATCACTCATTTGAAATATCACTATGATATTTCATACTACTATCACTCACATGAAATATTTACTGTCACATTTCACATGACTATCACTCATGAAATATCACTGTGACATTTCACACCACTATCACTTATTTGTAATATCATTGTGACATTTCACACCTCTATCACTCATGAAATATCACTGTAACATTTCACACCACTATCACTCATTTGTAATATCACTGTCAAATATCTCACCACTACCATATGAAATATTACTGTCAAATTTCACATCACTATCACTCATATGAAATACCACTGTCACATTTCACATCAATATCATTTATATGGACTATAACTGTCACATTTCACATGACTATCAATCATTTGAAATATTACTGTCACATTTACTTCTACTCTATCACACAGTTCAGTTAAATGTTATCACAAAATTGATTGATAATTTTCAGAGGAGACAGAGGATATTACATCAGATGGTATAATGATTAGTTAGATTTATTTTAGATTTGGTATATATGTACATGTATTTAATTTGTAGATAAGTTATGTATTTATGTAGAACATACCAAAATCCCAGTTTTAGGTATAAGGTATAATTTGTTCAGGTAGTTTGTGGGAAACCTATTGAATTACTTGTTTATTATGCTGTAGTGATGTTAAATAGAGATATTGGGAGGTTATGGGTACCCCGCTACTACCAGTAGGCTTATTCTTACTACATACTGTGGAAGTACTTTTATTCGTGGACATCAATTTTCGTGGTTTTCATAAAAATCACTATTTCGTGTGTACTTGAATTCGTGGTTTCAAGTCCCTTCATTAAAACTCTATGGAAAAAATGCATTTCATCGGGAACGTAATTTCGTGGTTTAAGCGAACCACGAAATCCACGAAAATTGGAACCCCACGAACAATAGTACTTTCACAGTATTCAACCCTTATAGGAAAACATGTACTGATATAATATGCTTCCTCATGCACATGTTTTAAAGGCATGATGTCATCCAGCTTGTACATAAATTGATTTAGAGACCATAGGTAGTTGTCCAACTTGTCTAAAAACTTATTTGTTTAGGTATTTGTCCAACTTGTCCTCAAATCCATTCAACAGGAAGTTGTCCAACTTATCCACAGATTGATTTGTACTGGTAGTTGTTCAACTTATAATAACAAATAACTTATTACAAACAGGTATTTTCTCCATCTTATCCACTTGCAATATCTATTTTTATGCCCCTGCCACTAGGGGGTCGGGGGCATTAAGGTTTACCCTGATCCGTACGTCCGTACGTACGTCAGTACGTCCGTATGTCCATCTTTTTGGTTTCTGGATGATAACTTGAGTATCCTGCATCGGATCAAAACGAAACATGGTCACATGCTTACTTATCACCCAAGACAGAACCCCATTGATTACCAGGTTGGTACCCCCAAGGTCAAGGTCACAGTTGCTAAAAATAGACTAAAATTTCAATAAAATTTTGGTTTCCGGATGATAACTTGAGTATACTACATCGGATCAAAACCTAACTTGGTCACATGCTTACTTATCACCGAAGACAGGACCCTATTGATTTCCAGGTTGGTACCCCAAGGTCAAGGTCACAGTTGCTAAAAATAGACTAAAATTTCAATAAAATTTTGGTTTCTGGATAACTTGAGTATCCTGTATTGGATCAAAACCAAACTTGCTTACTTATCACCCAAGACAGAACCCTATTGATTTCAGGGTTGGTACCCCCAAGGTCAAGGTCACAGTTGCTAAAAAGAGACTAAAATTTCAATAAAATTGGTTTCCGGATGATAACTAGAGTATACTACATCGGATCAAAACCAAACTTGGTCACATGCTTGCTTATCACCCAATACAAAAGCCTTTTGATTTCCAGGATGGTAGCACCAAGGTCAAGGTCACAGTTGTTAAAAATAGACTAAAATTTCAATTAAATTTTGGTTTCCGAACGATTACTTGAGTATTCTGCATCTGATCAAAACCAAACTTGGTCACTTGCTTACTTATCACTATAGACATAGGCCCATAGATTTTAGTGTTGATACCCCAAGGTCAAGGTCACAGTTGCTAAAAATAGATTAGTATTACATATAAGACTGTTTCTCAGATTATTTGTTGGAACTACACATTATATCAAAACCAAACCAGTTCCAGTGCCTATTTATCACAGCAGAAAGATCCATTTTTATAATATTTGATATATATATATATATTGTACATAGTTATGCCTTTAATAATTTAAGGGTTTCGATTGCAAGGAGGCGGGGGCATCCGTGTCCCATGGACACATTCCTCCATTTTTTTGTAACTTTCATTGAAAACTAAGGAGTATCTCCCTCATGCAAAGCTCTGTCCTTATCTGATTTTGGCTTTCCATTTAGATCATTTTGGTTATTTTTTCTCTATCACTTTTTAAACATGTTTGAGTTTATGGTCTACTAAATGTTTAGATTTTATCTGTACTGAAGAGACATAAGTTGTCGAAATGGCCATATGCAGAACTAACTTCACAGTAACTTCGGTATTTTGTTACTTGTTACTTGTTCGGGTAGATGTCCAACTTGTCAAAGAATTATTTGTAGAGGTAGTTGTCCACAAATTGATTTGTACAGGTAGTTGTCCAACTTGACCTTAGATTTATTTGTACAGGTTGTCAAATTTATCTGTTTTCTAGAATTTACATCAAAAATATTTGACAATTGTTTACATTGCTGTTTTTACATTTAAGGTATACAGTTAAAAACAATTCTTATTAATTTAACTAACAAAAGTGTTATCATTTAATATTTATAATTTTCAGAACTATTCAGACGTCATACATATCATAATTTTGCAATGGGTATGTTATAAAAAAAAACTCACGATTTTAAATTGGTGGAAGGTTCAAGTTGCTCAGTATTCCAAAAAATATTTTCAAAGTTAACAATTATTCATGCTTTTCATTTTCCCCTTGCCCAACGGAGTTGGAGAGTGGATATAGCATCTCGCCTGTCCATCCGTCTGTCTGTCCTAGTGTCCATCCGTTCGTCCCAACTCAGGTTAAAGTTTGTGTTAAGGTTCATATCTGAGAAACTACATGCGGTATATCAATCATCTTTGGTCAGTGGATGCATCCTGGAGAGTTTTGCTGCTTCAGATGATAATTGGGTCACCCTGATCTACATTATATGCTTCAGTGACTCCAGTTAAAGTTTGCGTTAAGGTTCATACCTGAGGAACTACATATGGCACATCGATCATCTTTGGTCAGTGGATGTATCATGGAGAGTGATGCTGCTTCAGATTATAATTTGGTCAATCTGACCTACATTTTATGCTTCAATGACTCCGGTTAAAGATTGCTTTAAGGTTCATATCTGAGAAACTACATGTGGCATATCAATCATATTTGGTCAGTGGATGCATCTTGGAGATTGATGCTGCTTCAGATGATAATTTGGTCACATTGACCTACATTTTATGCTTCATTGACCTCCGTTAAGTTCATATCTGAGGAACTACATGTGGCACATCAATCATCTTTGGTCAATGGATGCGTCTTGGAGAGTTTTGCTGCTTCAGATGATAATTGGGTCACCCTGATCTACATTATATGCTTCAGTGACTCCAGTTAAAGTTTGCGTTAAGGTTCATACCTGAGGAACTACATATGGCACATCGATCATCTTTGGTCAGTGGATGTATCTTGGAGAGTGATGCTGCTTCAGATTATAATTTGGTCACTCTGACCTACATTTATGCTTCAGTGACTCCGGTTAAAGATTGCATTAAGGTTCATATCTGAGAAACTACCTGTGGCATATCAATCATATTTGGTCAGTGGATGCATCTTGGAGAGTGATGCTGCTTCAGATGATAATTTGGTCACATTGACCTACATTTTATGCTTCAATGACCTCCGTTAAGTTCATATCTGAGGAACTACATGTGGCACATCAATCATCTTTGGTCAATGGATGCGTCTTGGAGAGTGATGCTACTTCAGATGATAATTTGGTCACTCTGACCTACATTTTATGCTTCAATGACTCTGGGTAAAGTTTGTGATAAGGTTCATATCTGAGAAGCTACATGTGGCACATCAGTCATATTTGGTCAGTGGTTGTGTCTTACAGAGTGAGGCTTCTTCAGATGATGGGTCACTCTGATATAAATTTTATGCTTCAATGACTCCGGTTAAAGTTTGCATCAAGGTTCATATCTAAGGAACTACAAGTGGCATATTAATCATATTTGGTCAGTGGATGCGTCTTAGAGAGTGTTGCTGATGCAGATGATTATTGGATCACTTTGACCTACAATTTATGCTTCAATGACTACGGTGAAAGTTTGCATTTAGTGTTTTGTCTGAGATAATACATAAGTCACATCAATTATCTTCTGTCAGTGGATGCATTTTGGACAGTGAGGCAGCTTCAGATGATAATCAGGTCACTTAGACTTACATTTTACACTTGACTGACTTGGGTTAAAGTTTCCATTAATGTTTATATCTGAGATACTACATCTTGCACATTAATGAACTCAATGTTCAGTGGATGTACCTTAGTTATTTATACATGTTAAGATTATATTAGGGTTATTATTTCTTGATAGCGGGCTGGGGATTAGCTGTTGTTTGCAACTGCTCCCACTTCTAGTTTAAATGTCAGTACATTTGATTCCCATTGAAAACTTTGAAAACTTTTGTTGGAATACTTAAAATATTATTGGGTGAAAGGTACACACAAAATATGACAGCTCTCTGAAATATTTCCCATATGTTTATGACATGTCAGTACCTATATAACAGCATGTTGTCATAACTATGGAAAATTTTCCCCTTGATGGACTCCTACCTTACTTAATCTTGAATTAAAGTAAAATTTTGTATCATATATGCATGTTTTTTTTGTCTTGTTTTCCCAATGTCATTTTAATGTCATATGCATGTAATTGGTACATTAATAAGGGTTTATACATGTTTGATATTTATGTATAAATGTGAGAAAATGAAAGGAGAAAGGTCATTGGCTATAGTTTCTTCTCCAATTTAGCTATGAATATTTGTTTGTGTTTTCTTACATGAGAGCATCAAGTTTAAGTTTCATTATTCATACTGTCTTTGACATCTAATGTAAGAAAATTCTAAAGGACAACAGGTAATTGATTTAATAATCTCACAATTCAAACCTGATGCAGATTTTGAAAAATTAGCATTTTAATGTATTTCATAATTTTTCACCCATGAATACAGCTTTACACATTTTTTATATGACAGGAATTGTTCCTTGCGCCTAAATGCCCATGAAAATTTAGAGAACTTGGCAAGTTAGTATTGTCATAAATTTTAAAATATGAATACAGCTAATTTGGTGACAAAAAGTATCCTATTCTGTTTATATCTATTTGCAGCATTATTATTTTGAATTAAAATATTTTTCCAGATTATTGCATATTTTAAATGTTTTCTTTCCACAGAAATGAAAAAACAAGGGTCAATTGCAAAACCTATGTCTATATGTAAGATATAAAAGTTTTCCCCACCCCTTAAAAAACTAACATCTCATGAATTTTAACTAAAACAACAAGTTTTTTATACACTGTAAATTCAGGAAGTGTAACTGCATTGCTGTCATTATTGGGCGGTTGTGAATTGTTTGTAACCACGATTAACTTCACATTTCAGGAACATAAGGACCCATTTTTAGTTTGCCTCAACGACGTTGAGGGGGACTATTGGAGTACCCCTGGTGTCCTCGTCCGCGTCTGTGTCCGCGTCCACGTCTTCGTCCGCGTCCGCATTTGGGTATATATCTTAGTAACTATGCAGTGAAGGGTCATCAAACTTTGCATGCAGGTGCATCTTGGGTTACTCACAGCCTCCAAGAAAAGTAGGTCTCTCTGACCTATATTTTCCGCTTGAGTGGCTTGCATTCAAATTTACATTTTAGGTCATATCTCAGTTACTATACATAGTAAATAATCTAAATGTGCATATGCATGCATCTCTGATGGTAGGTCAGCATCCAGGCAAAATTAGGTCACTTTGACCTATATTTTCTGCTTGAGTGACTTACATTCAAGTTTACATATGAGTTCAGATCTCAGTCACTGTACATGGTAGGATCATCTTACCTTGCATGTGCATGCATCGCTGATGGTAGGTCAGCATTCAGGCAAAATTAAGTCACTTTGACCTATATTTTCTGCTTGAGTGACTTACATTCAAGTTTACATCCGAGTTCAGATCTCAGTCACTGTACATGGTAGGATCACCTAACCTTGCATGTGCATGCATCTCTGATGATAGGTCAGCATCCAGGCAAAATTAGGTCACTTTGACCTATATTTTCCGCTTGAGTGACTTACATTCAAGTTTACGTCCGAGTTCAGATCTCAGTCACTGTACATGGTAGGATCATCTTGCATGTGCATGTGCATACATCCCTGTTGGTAGGTCAGCATCCAGGCAAAATTAGGTCACTTTGACCTATATTTTCTGCTTGAGTGACTTACATGGTAGGATCATCTAACCTTGCATGTGCATGCATCTTTGATGGTAGGTCAGCATCCATTCAAAATCATGTCACTTTGACCTATATTTTTAGCTTGAGTGACTAACATTCAAGTTTACGTCTGAGTTCAGATCTCAGTCACTGTACATGGTAGGATCATCTAACCTTGCATGTGCATGCATCGCTGATGGTATGTCAGCATCCAGGCAAAATTGGATGACTTTGACTTACATTTTCTGCTTAACTGACTAACATTCAAGTTCATGTCATGGATCAGATCTCAGGTACTGTACATGGTAGGATAATCCTGGATGTGCATGTGCATGCATCTGTGATGGTAGCTCAGCATTCAGACAAAATTAGGTCACTTAAACCTACATTTTATGCATGAATGACTAACATTAATGTATACATCGGAGTTCATAGCTCAGTAACTTTACATTGTTGGTTCAGGTAACCTTGCTATGCATACAATTTTGATAGTATGTCAGCACACAGGCAAAATTTGGTTGCTGCGACAATGTGCCATAACGAGGCGAACTTTGTAATCGTTGATTACCTATGTTTATTGTTTAGCAACATAATATTTTTTTAGGAACCAACCAAAAATTAATTATGCAATATATTTTCTTATACTATTGCTGTGTTATCATTCAATTTTCAATAAGTTAGGAACCTATAAAACCTGATTTTAAACAACTGATTGAATGCTCTAAACCAACTTATTTTCACAAGCTATCTATTTGTTTGATATTCCAGAGCAAAAAAAAAAAAAAAACGTGAAAAAAATTGTAGTGAATTAATTTTATCCTTATGAAAGTGCATTAATAGGAATAAAAAATTGCTAAAATTAGTCTCCATAAACTTCAACGGAAGGGACAAAATGCAAAATAAAGTATCCACATATATTTGTGACAATAGTCCCTTCTGGAACATATATTGCATTTGTAAAATCATTTTTATAAGCTGGACAAAATTCTCAAATATTCATGCAATATTGTAGTATCTTTTTGTTTAGTTTCATTAATATTGCATTATATGGAAATGATTTCTGGAAGATTAAAATAACAAATGGAAACACATTTTCTGAATTTACAGTATTTTGTTGCAATCCTGGATATTTTAATAACATGTCATAAATGAATTTTTTTATCCATTTGAAAAAAAACTAAGGTAACACACACCATTACCCAAATTTGAGAAACAAGTAACATAAGCACATTGTTGATTTATTGTTTTGTTGTCACAGGTGTAACAAGTTTTGCATATAGTTTTCTGTTTTTTGTTTGTTTATATAAATTTCTCTAACGATATGTCAAGTATAAACCGGTTTTGACCCATTAGATAAATTTTCTTTATTCAACGTATGGTAAATAAAGCCCTGTGCTATTTCCCACCAAATCTTTTCAGGAAAACAATTCCCTGTGTTTATCATTCATCATTAGAGAAAAAGATTACACCACTTTATCCCGATTATTACCATATTTTATCCACTCTCGATAGTTAAATTTAAAAATTTTAAATTTGCTCGGCAAGCCTCGCAATTAAAATTTTAAAATTTAAGAATCTCTAGTTGATAAAATATGGTAATGAACGGGATCTTTGATGTAATCTATATATCTATATTTGAAAATTGGGAATACAAACAATGTATTTGTATATGTTATTGGGCTCTTGACAGCTAAGTATCGTAAAATATCAACCTGTGAGCCAGAACATGAAGCACAGGGGCGAGTGAGCATAGCAAACGAGCCCCAAGCTTCATATTCTGGTGAGAGGGGTGTATTTTACAATACATCAGCTGTCAAAAGCCCGATAATTTTTTTATCATCCTTTATTTTGTATTTTAGATTTGTAATTATTGAACTGAGGTTTCAAATTCTCCCAAACTTGCGCGGGAATTTCGGCATACATGTCATTCTCGCCATTTCAACAATTTTAAGCTTAAAAACATATTTTATATTTTTTTATCATTTTATTGGCATAGGTTTTGTAAAAGGATGAACATTTTGACCAAAATACTCTGAATAATGTCGATTTTGAATTTTTGCAGGAACCATTGGTTGTTACGCTATTCTATCGTTTCTTGGTGCTTTTATGACGTCATAATGTGAAAGCGTCAAAGCTCTGCAGGATATATCAACGACCCAGTTTCTACAATTTTTCTGACGTCTAGTTTATCTTTTGTGTAATCATGATTCTGTTTTGAATACATAATTGGAAACAGCAAATGCAATAGATGTTTATTTTTAGCCATTTTATTTCATTTGAAACCTTGAAAAAAAGTTATTGCCTTTGAAACTTTAGGCGAATCGCTTGATATATCCAGGTCAACTCCTGACATATCTGGGTCAACCAGATATGGCTTTTGCGGAAAGGCTCTACAGGCTGATATAACCATGGGGAAGGATGATGAATAGAAATATAGCCTCATTGCAATAGATATATTGCTTGTTTTTTTTTATTTAGTTAATGTAACTAGCTATGTGACAATTACTTTATTTTTCATATTACAGATTTTAGCCTTAACTTACATAACATATGTAATACTTCTGTTTCTCTGATTGGCCAACAGGTTTATAGGACTTGTCACTGATTGGTTAAAAGACAATCTAATTAAGAAAAAAAACAGCATCAGGTCAGTTTGGTCAAAACTATGTACTTTTTATTTTTGGTCAGATATAATTGTCTTATGGAAAATAGTGACCAGCATTTTCAAATATGGAGACCATGTTTAGTTGCCTGTTGGAGTCATAAACATTGAGGTGCTTTAAATGATTTTTGAAATGTACATTTACATTTTTTCTATTTTATTATAGTGGAAAAAATGAGGAAACAAAAAGACAAAGCTTTAGAAGAAAAATATGCAAAAACAGGTGATTTGTTATAAATATGTAACATTAAAGTTAATGTTGTGAAAAATAAGGATGGATATACATACATATATATTACAGTAAAACAACAAAAAAACAATCTAACTATAAATAAGTTCACATATGAACACATGATGGAAACTAATATACTGTTATTTGCTGGCTATAAGGAAAATAGCAAGTTTATGGATCTTAGAGACATGACTATTTCTAGGTTCCAAACAGACTTGAGTAGTTTGTGTCAAGAAGAACCATCAGCTTACTTTTGTTTGTGTAGCCACTAAATAAATGTTTTAAGGTGTCAATGTGATGTCGTAACCAGTCACTAGTCTTTCACTGGTCAATAGTTTACTGGAGCTACTTAAAGCATAGACTATCAACGGATGAATGACTTTTTATCAGTAATGACACACTGATGTCTTTAATTTCAAAATTTGTTGTTCTATATTAAAATAAAGCAAAATCATAGACTGTTGAAAAATAAATATAAACATAAGTATCTTACCACTAAAATGTCAGTCTAAGAGCATATATTTCTACATTACTGTTTAATTAAGTGGATACTTTTGCAGTAGATCATTTTTGTATTATAAGTAGCATCTAATGCCTTACCATGAAATATAAAGTCCAAAGAGATGGAAAAACAGTGGCAGGAGACATCAATAAAAACATGTAAATAGCAGATACATACTAAAACTCTTACAGCATCTACTCATAAAAGTGACATCACATACTCCTTCTATTTCCAAGGTAAAGTCAACCAGTTATAATTACAATATTTGAAAGTGTTCAAATAATAAATGCATCAACTTGTATCTGGTACCAAAATATATTACTAAAAATAGAAATATGTATATCTGAACAGGAGAATATGTGTTAATGGTACATGATACAACAAACCCACCATTCCTTGGTCGAACGTTAGAACCAGATTTCCTACTTCTCAAACTGAAACGACCGGAGGCAAAGAAGAAACAACAAAAAGAAGTCAAGAAGTAAGTAGTTGTGTTATAGGTTACCATGGATACTTAATTGTCCAGAGAAACCTATCATCATTACAGAAAGGTTCATATCCTACTCACTGGGTGTAAAACTCAAATTGATTAATTATACCAGTGTAATGGTACCATAACCATGTAACTTCTGATTGGGTTCTATATGGGACTTTCGAGATGGGATCTTTTGTGTACTTGAAGGCAGAAATGGTTGCCTCTATTAATACAGTTAGACTGGACTCCTGATCTTTAGAAAAATATATTTATATACCCCCTAAAAAACTATTATTTAAGTTGAAGTGTACATAAAACTTTTCCAACATGACAACTCTTTTACTAGATTTTACTTGACAAAAACAATTAACCTGGAGTGCTACAAATACTTAAATATAAATCACCCTTTGCTCAAATGTGTTAAATTAATTTAAGTGTTCTAACTAGATGTATTGATGTAGAGATTTTTTTTGTCTATAATTAAAGAATTTTGTGGGTGACAACAGCAAACCCAAAAAATCCCAGTCAGGTTAAATGTAGCTTCAGTATGCGCCAGTGAATCACTGAACAAAACACATGAACACATGAACAAAAGTAAAAATACATGTTGGAGGATCATGGATTAATATGAAATATAGGACATTTTGTTTTAATTCAGACTTTATCATGCAGTATTACTCTATTTAATTGACCCGACTGGTCATGGGTCAGTTATATCGGGATTATTCGTTTCATACTTACCTACAAAACAGAGAAAATTAAGCCACGCCCTACCTGTTCAATAAATTTTAGTAATATCAAGTAAGAGTTTGATTGGATGTCTGTAACAAAAACAATTTGTCCAAATTTTCTTTTATCTTTAATTCATAGAATGAAAAATAGAACTCGAAAGTATTTATGAATTGATATAAACTGAAATTTCTATTTAAGCATGGTTAATAATTTATTGTTAATTGCAATGAATAATATGCAATCTGCATCTGTCCTATGACCCCCATAAATACAACAAGAAGTACTAAAGCATAGCAATGCACATTGAACCAAGGTAAATCTAGCTAATGGAGAACGTACCCAAAAAGGGTAAATCTTAATACAGTGCTGTAAAAGTTCTCGTAGGGATCCTTGGATTGAGTTTAATTTACCAGCTGTAGGGTACCTGGAATCATGGTAAAATTAGCTACTGCATGGGGTTATAATGAGGCTAAATCTTAGTACCATGGACTCCAATCAGGATAAAACATTAGAGGAATCAAGGTTAATTTTGTGAAAGTAATGACATCTTGATAAAAAGGGTACTGGGTACATATATGTACCGTAATGTCACGTTGAACCAGGGTATTTTTAGCTTGAAGGAATTCAATGAATCAGAGTAAATCTGGCTAATATAAGGGTTCCTTGAATCAAGATAGATACTGCTTTTGTAGGCATGAAATGAAATTGTTATAAGTTACTTCTAAATACTCCCTTTGACCAGTTATCTAATCACAATAAAATTTATAACATTTTATAACTACTTGTAGCCTATAGTTTAAGGTCAGTGTTTAGGTGAGTATTTGTCAGCCATGTATTGTATCATGTTTTGTTTAAAAATATATGATTTTTGATTTAGTTCATTTTTCCTGATGTTCCCTTGGAATTTATTTTGCCCAACCAATTATTATTTTAAAAACTTGTTGTTCATGTTATTTTGAGGCCGAATTATTCAACCCTTTTTATTTTGGAATCATGTATCAATTATAAATTATACCCAATATTCCAGTTTATGATTTTTTTGTTTTTTGTTTTATTTTCATGATGGTGATAGTAATGTAAAGTAAAATATTATGTCTGGTGATCTATTATCTTGCATAAAAAACATCCCAAAGCTTTATTCAATATTAAACCTGTAAGTTCACCTGAAAAGACAAACTATAAAGATTTTTACTTTCTTATTTATACTTGATATTCATAAATTGGTGAATAAGATTAGGTCCCAAACTTTTTAGTGTGATCACCCCACTTAAAACGACTGATAGCAGTAGAGGTTACTTTAGGAACATGTAGATAGTGTGTGGTTAAATTTTATACCAAAGAAGTTTGCTGTAGACTACAAAATGTGGTTTAAATAGTATGCTGTAGAGGTTAGCATGAAAACATGTAGATAGTGTGTGGTTAAATGTAAATACAACAAGTTTGCTGTAGAGAATACTATGGAATCATGTAGATAGTGTGTAGTTAAATGTATATACAACATAAGTTTGCTGTAGAGGATACTATGGAAACATGTAGATAGTGTGTGGTTAAATGTAAATACAACAGAAGTTTGCTGTAGAGGATACTATGGAAACATGTAGATAGTGTGTGGTTTAATGTAAATACAACAGAAGTTTGCTGTAGAGGTTACTATGGAATCATGTAGATAGTGTGTGGTTAAATGTAAATACAACAAAAGTTTGCTGGACACATGTAGATAGTGTGTTGTAAAATGTAAATACTACAGACGTTTGCTTTTAGAGTATGTAGATAGTGTGTGGTAAAATGTAAATACTACAGAGCTTGCTGTAGAGCATGTAGATAGTGTGGTAGAATGTAAATACTACAGACGTTTGCTGTAGAGTATGTAGATAGTGTGGTAGAATGTAAACACTACATATGTTTGCTGTAGAGGTTACTATAGCTACATGTAGAAAGGT
The DNA here is from genome assembly GCA_002080025.1 of Modiolus philippinarum. Taxonomy (NCBI): domain Eukaryota; kingdom Metazoa; phylum Mollusca; class Bivalvia; order Mytilida; family Modiolidae; genus Modiolus; species Modiolus philippinarum. Next base: position 83,623 of record MJUU01039576.1, read on the forward strand.
AAGGGTTAATGTAAATGCTACAAAAAGTTTTCCATAGGGTTGACTGTGGAAGAATTTAGATAGTATGTGGTTAAATATTGATACTACAGAAGTTTACTGAGGAAGTTTCCGTGTTAACATATGTTATAGTCTTTGGTTAAATGTTAAAACTATATTGAAGTTACCATGGAAACATGTAGAAAGTAGTGATTAAATATAAAAACTACAGTAGTTTATGGTAGATATCACTATGGAAACATGAAGATGGGTGTGGTTAAATGTAAAAATTATGGTAATATTAGTAGAAAATGTTATATAAGAATTCCAATTATAT
>MJUU01039579.1:5003-23508 GCA_002080025.1 Modiolus philippinarum
AAGAGGCCCAAAGGGGCTTCATCTGTTTCAGAATAAAGGGGTTAAATTGGGTGTTTTTATGGTAATAAACAACTTTTGAACTATGTAAGATATACTTTTAATACTTGGCAAGTGTATAGGTCTTGTCAAGAGGAACATAGATATGCAAAAAAATTAGGTCAATGGTCAAGGTCATAGGTGTCAAAAAGGGGGTAAAATTGGGTATTTTCACATATTTTACTGTAGAATCTGGGGGCATATGTAGTGTTTTACAAACACATCTTGTTATCTCTTAAAATTTAGCCAGTTATCTCCATTCATTTCTATCATGTCTATTTTGGAAGAAAAATGTCTTAAAAATGCTGATTTTCTTTAATCATATTATATTTGCATTTTGACTTCATTTTTTGTACTTCCTTTCTACCAAATTCCATACTCATCCTCTCTTACAACATTTCATAAAGCTATTTATTGGTTTTTAGGGGTTACAAGGAGGTCATCTTGCAGCATGAGCTCATGTGCAATTTCTGAAGTAAGACGACCAAATGATGATGAGCTCAAATGCACTCATCTTTACTCTGCCATTTATGATAGACGTACAATGGATGTATGAATGGGCCAACAAGATAGTATGTCTCTGACAGATAGCTGAAAAATTTAATTCTTGCTTCATTTGACTGAATTGTACATGTATACAACTAGTTTCTTATGAGTTGGTTGATTTGCTGCATTGTCTCATGTAGATTTCAACCACATCCTGCAGTTTCAAGCATGATCAGCTCCATGTATGTAATTAATTCAAATTTCAAAATAATCAGTTGTGTTTGTCACTTGCATTCCTGGATCAGACACAGGGTGAATCAAAATGATTCTTAAGAAACATCCCCTGGTCTTTTGCAGTATTGAAATTATTTACCACATTCAATCTTAATTCTAATCAATCAGATCTTTGCCTGGGTTGCACTATATATTCTCTTGAATATTGTATTGTGCTCTGTTTGTCTGTGTAAAACTCAATAATAGAATGTACATGTATGTTAATGTCATTGCCCCCTGTGGGTCCTTGATTTGTCTAATAAAAATCTGAATTTGAATTGAATTTTTTGTTGTACTAGTCCCAAAGATAGATATATAATGTAAAAGTACATGTATGTTTTTCTTTTCACTTTATCAGTGTTGAAATCATATCAAAATTGTTAATGTATTCAAAGGGTTTGACACTAAAGTACGCACAAAGAAATTTGCCACAGCTTAAATCGCTGTAGCTGTTTTGTTTTAAACTAGAGGTACTGGAGGGCCACAAAATGATACCCCCCACTCCCCATGTATAAGATCCCCAATATAATTTGTGACTAAAATAGTTATAAATGCACAATTCCCAGTAAACAGGAAGTAAATGGTCAGCAATCCTAAAATTGCTACTTGCAGTATAAGACATCATTCTAAACTTCAAGTTGCAGTCATAAGTAGTTACTGAGAAAACTGTTACGAAAAGTTTCTACGATTGACAAAAGATCTCGAAAATTAACTAAGTAGGTAAACAGGAAGTAGATGTCCGGCAATCCTGTAATCGCTACTTGCAGTATAGGACATCATTATAAACTTGCATATAAAATTTCAAGTTGCAGTGATGAGTAGTTGCTGAGAAAACTGTTATGAAAATTTTCTACGATTGACAAAAGATCTCGAAAATTAACTAAGTCGGTAAACAGGAAGTAGATGTCCGACAGTCCTGTAATCGCTACTTGCAGTTTGCATACAAAATTTCAAGTTGCAGTGAGGAGTAGTTACTGAGAAAACTGTTACGAAAATTGTTTGCTATCACAGACAGATAGACAGACAGACGGACAGACGGACAGAGTGATTCCTATATACCTCCCTGAACTTCGTTCGTGGGGGATATAATAAGACCCTAATTAAACATATATGTATCATTTTCTAATTTTTTGCCACTGCTCTTGGTATATTTACCAAAATAATCAAAGTTCAAATAAAAATATTTTCCATAGACCTTAATGTTAATTTCATTCAAATTTTAAAGAAATTCAATGTGGGAGTGATTGATGACTGATTTACGCAAACCAACAAACCAATGAAAAGACACTAAAGGGATTGCCGGTGGATTACTTATTTGCATATAGGGTGCTTGTTTGTTGTTTATTCGGATGGCCAATGAACAGACAGAATTTTGATTTGTTTACTAATTTACATAAAATTGTTTGAAGGGTAATGGAAAACTTTTTAACCCTTTGTTGTAAAATTATTGTAGTGCATGGCATGAAGCGACAAAATTATCTTCCAATTGGTGTACGCCATGTCACTCATTAACATTTACTTAAAAAGATATTTGGAGAAAAGTCGTGGCAAATTTCGTTGCGGCTACTTTAACTTTATTATCTTGGTAAACAAAACAATTGCCTTAATTCCCTATTACTGCAATGATTTGAAAACCCCTTATAAACAAGATGTGTTTGTAAAACACTATGCCCCCTGGTAGCAGCCATGTCTTCAATACAAAATTAATGCTAAAATTGCCATCACTAGAAATTAAGGCAAAGTAGACATTTGTACTAAGCTCCATTAGATCTATTTACATATAGAATATCAAGCCTCTTGCAATTGTAATTAATAAGCTAAAAGCAACATCCAGATTTTGACCTTTTGACCTCTGTGACCTTGACCTTTCACCTGACCTTAATGAAATTACATAATGGTGTTTGACTTTATATGATCGTTATACAGGCCAAATATGAAGGTCCTATCACACCTGGTTGAAAAGATATCGTCAATGTTAAAGTTTTCAAATTTTCACTCAGTGACCTTGACCTTCGACCTGACCCAAATGTTTTTGGTGGATTTGTACTAAGCTCCATTAGATCTATTTACATTTTGAATATGAAGCCTCTAGCAATTGTAATTAATGAGCTACAGAAAAATCTAGATTTTGACCTTTTAACCTCTGTGACCTTGACCTTTGACATGACCTCAGTGAAATTTGCATAACGCTGTTCAGTTTCTTATGACCAATATACAAGCCAAATATGAAGGTCCTTTCACATCTGGCTGAAAAAGATATAGGCAATGTTAAAGCTTTTGTTAAAGTTTTCAAATTTGCACTCGGTGACCTTGACATTTTTTTGATATGACCCAAAGTTTTTTGGAGGATTTATATTAAGCTTTGTTAGATCTATTCACATATAGAATATCAAGTCTCTAGCAATAGTAATTAACAAGCTTTAGCAAAATCTAGATTTTGACCTTTTGACCTCTGTGACCTTGACCTTTGACCTGACCTTAGTGAAATTTGCATAATGGTGTTCAGTTTCTTATGACCAATATACAAGCCAAATATGAAGGTCCTTTCACATCTGGTTGAAAAGATATAGGCAATATTAAAGTTTTTGTTCAAGTTTTTAAATTTGCACTCGGTGACCTTGACCTTTTTTTGATATGACCCAAATTTTTTTGGTGGATTTATATTAAGCTTTGTTAGATCTATTCACATATAAAATATCAAGTCTCTAGCAATTGTAATTAACGAGCTTTAGCAAAATCTAGATTTTGACCTTTTGACCTCTGTGACCTTGACCTTTGACCTGACCTTAGTGAAATTTGCATAATGGTGTTCAGCTTTACATGATCAATATACATACCAAATATGAAGTTAATATCACGTCTGGTTTAAAAGTTATAAGCCAGGTTAAAATTGCAGACAGAGAGACAGACAGACAGGGCAAAAACAATATGCCCCCAATCTAAAGATCTGGGGGCATAAAAACAAGACTACCATATGCATTAATTTACAAAATTTACAACATTTAATAGTACTGTAAACGTGGATATTTTCGTGGGGGGTTAATTTCACGAAGTGTACTGTCATACCCGAACATTTCGTGTGGTTAAAATTTTCGCAGATATTTGAAATTTGATTATCAAATCCTTGGTTTTAAAAGTATTCGCGTGGGGGTTATATTCGAGTTAAATTCTGAATCGCGAAATAAGCGAAAATATCCATATTTACAGTATTTCCTTAAATACTAGTCTTGAGCTAGAGGACTGGCTTAAGGGGGTTCGCTACTCCATCATGTGTCCATTTGAAAATAAATAGGATTTCAAATAATCATGATTTTTTGTTAGAAAATCAAAAAAGAAACAATTTAAGCGGAAAAAATTGATAGGTTGATGATTTAGTTTTTGAGATTTAAGTGATTGAAAATTTGGCGGGAAACCGAACTTCTCTGATTTTTCATAGGATTTACATTAACAAGGCCTGACCATGAATGAATGTGACAGAATAAATAGAATTCAATGATATTCTTACAGAACGCTCACAAAGATGTATAAAATGAAATTATAGAGAAAAATAAGGGGGTCAATGGGCAAAAAATTATAATGCGTTTAGATGGATAAAACCAGAGGATTCCGAAAATCGGTCAAAAATCCAAAAAAACACGAGGAGCAAACCTCCTTAAGTGTCAAACCCTGATTCATTGTACTTGGATTTCTTTTGATTACTGACTGTTGTGGACGTTATGACTATGGATTACTGACTGTTGAAGACGTTCTGACTGAGATTACTGACTGTTGCGAACGTTCTGACTGAGATTACTGACTGTTGTGGACGTTCTGACTGACAATAAACTACTTGTTGTTGCTGTTATAAGGATTTCTCATACATGTCGCATCAAAAGAATTCTGAATTTGAATGATTACAAATACCTCTTTTTGCTGGTGTATTAACTGGCTGTTCTTTCTCGGGTTTTGGAGCTCTGGCTGCCAACAATGCCTTTTTCTACAAACAAATTACAAAGAAACTGTAATTTACACTACACATTATATAAATTTACAAGTGCAAAAAAATGCAATGAAATGATTATCTTATACAAAACACAATTTCTCTGCTTGCCTTCAAGATAAAGGGAGACAATCTAAAATAAAACAATAAATTTAAATTGTCTCCCTTTTTGCTACAGATACCTTCTATTCAATAGGGTTTGCAAGTCTTGATCACTTTTAAGAAACGAGGTCAAGGGAGACAATCTAAACTAGAGAAACAGTGAGCAAAGCTCATAAAATATATATTCCCCAAAAAAAACAATGTGTACTGAACATTCTGTGAAAGTTTCATTGAATTTCATCAAGTGGTCTAGGAGGAGTTGTCGCCACAAAGTGTGTACCCTAGGGAGGAAGGAATAATGAACGAACGGATGAACGGACACCACGATCACTATATACCACCCACTAAAGTGAGGGTATAACTAAAACAATAAATCTAAATTGTCTCCTTTTTTGCTATTTAATATGGCCTCTAAGTTTATTCAATTTTAATCATTCCTGGTATATAAAATCCATTCAGAACACATTTTTTTCCACCATCTACACACCAGAGACATGGTAGGTTCCCTGTTTAGTCTGGTTCCTTGTATGGTTACAAATAAACAAGTTAAAAATAGAACATGAAATCGATTAATTTGAATACCCGAGGGCGTCAATCTTGATTTGACGGTCAAAATATCCGTTTAGAGGCTCCACTAGGCGTTGCCTGTAAACTGCATTTTGACCATCAAATCTACTATTGATGCCCTTGGGTATTCAAATAATGTACTGTTATTGCTTAATTTGAAGGACAAGCAAAATAATGGATGTCATTCACAATTGGCGGAATTCCAACAATTGTTTTGAAAAATTATTGTCATCTGTTCTCTCTGTCACATGACTTGCAGTCACTCAATACCATATGTAGAGTAATTACTTTAAATTAGGTTGAAATAGAATGGAAAATTTTGTATTAATTTCATGTACATATTCTCCAATTCAAATCAACTTTATGTGAAGTTCTATTCTATTGAACTAACATTTGCCTATGCAATGGTTTGGGGAGGGTTATTGCACTATCAGACATGTACAACTGGTTATGGTCCAAGCTTTTAGGGCTGAAACAATGGACTTCATGAAGATCTAAAACAAATCACTATTCTGGGGTCACACTCCGATTTAATTCATCTGCATAATCAGGTTTGAATTTCATTTACTATACTCTCATTAAATCCTTATCTTTTTACACATGCAACATCATATCAAGAAATGTACACAATCAAAAATTCTAATGCACTTATGTTTGTAACACTCATTTTAATTAGATGGCGTCAGAATTTTGAGGGGGTAAAATCCACGATTTACCGTCGAAACCAATAGCAACGTAATGGTGCAGAAGCATACCAAACTTCCTGTGATTTAAAAATCAATTTTAAATGCTTTTTTGCAGATTTGCATTAGAATAGAGATTACAAAACTGTTCTTTAGGATCTTCAGGGGTAAATCTAAGATTTTACTGTCACAAACATCCACTTTCTGGCTCTGCTAACGCGTCGCCGGAAAACTCAGTTTGCGACAGTAAAATCTACGATTTACCCCCTCAGATCCTAAAATACAGTATGGTTATCTCTTAATTTAGGATAAAGTACCATTTATTCAGGATATTCTGTAGTACTATATTTTTGTCTGCAAGTTTTGAGTGTGGAGTTGTTTTAGTTTTATGTATAATGGATCTTGCTCAATTTCATCCAAATTACAGCCCTTAGCTTTTCTTTTTGCTGTATGGTTGTTATATTTCGTGGAGTATTTATTTTCACACACTATTAGCCAGAAAATTTATACCTGCTATAATTTCACTGTAATTATGAATATAAAAGAATATAATTATTTAATTAGAAAATCTGTGAATATAAACTCCAATGAAGAAATCCAAAAATAAAACCACTAAAATTTTGAACCGGTAATGTACAGCACTTTACAGTAGCTTTCGAATGCTACCAATAAGAATGTCAATTGTCTCAATTTAAATGCACTGGCACTATTTTACATCATGCACATGTAGGTAATCAAAATTAGAACTTGAAAAGAGCTGATTTCAAACACATATGAAGTTTAACTGCTTCTTGACTTTTGTCACTCAGAACGTGTGTGTTTAATATGAGACTTTCAAGACAGGCAGAAATGAGTGCCTTAATATACCAGTGAGCAGCAGTGACTGGATTCCTTACCTACTGAAATAAATATACCATCTAAAAACAAACTAGATATTTATTAACATTGATTACTTAAAGTGTACTTATAATTTTCCCACATGACAACTGTTTTATACAATTTTAATCATGAACGGTAACAGATGAAAAACAAATATCTGCATAAAGTGCTCTTATCACCCTTAGCTCAACAATTTTTATACTAAGTGATTCACACTGGATGTTATGATCATGTTGATGTATTGATTTCTTTGTGAAAATAAAGAAACTTTCTTAATGCCAACAATTAATGGGGGAGGGAGAGACCATTTTCAGGACCTAGATTGGCCATTTTTAACTTCGGAAATCAGGATGGGCCCTTTTTAAGGTAGGGATTTCGGGATGAAAATGCCATCAGGACAAGGGAAAGGGGGTTTTAGACTCGGGAATTCGGGATTTTATGTTAAAATTTATCGGGATTGAAAAAAATTTGTTTCTTAAATACAATCTTCCAGGATCTGGACTTTTCGCAAAAAATCTCCAGGATTTCTGGATTTGTTCAGCTTAATGATAGGAAATCGGGATGAGACCCCCTTTAGACCCCCCTCATTTATCAAAATTCCCCAATTGGAAATTTTCTTAACATGTTTGATGGGCTGTAGTTAAAGTGTTTCACATTTTGTTTCTTCATAAAAAAAAAAAAAAACAGATAATGCAGCTACATGTACCTGAGAATTTTCACTTAAATTTTGAAGTGCTAGTAACTGTTTTTTCTTTTCTTTCATCTGTGCTTTTCGTCTTTTCTGATAAGCCTTTCTACACTCAATGTTGTGACGACCCATTTTTTTTAAAGAGTACCAAGCTAACGAACCAAAATCTAAACATAAACAAACAGGTCTAAGTATTTAGCCATTACAAATCATGCTAATCAAAGGAGACCTTAGAAGTAGAACCTTGAGTCCCTAATGCTGTATTACAATATTTTCATTATGTTTATCCTCATTAAAAAAGGGGAGCACTATTCAGCTAAGGAATTGTGACGGACAGACTGCTGAAGCTGTGTAGCCCAATGAGGGCTCCTAGTTTGAATTCAACTGTAAAATATGTGACACGGAACATAATTTTTATGATATTTGCAATTTGAATTATAAACATTTGATTTGGAAATCATTTATATATTAACCCTGTGTGCATGTGAAAATATGTGGCAAAGAGCAAATGCATATGATATAGACTTTATGAAATATTTGCAATGTGAAGAGGGCAATTATGACAAAACATTTTGGTGATTTTAACATTTGAAATGATAGGTGGGGCAATTTTTTTACAACTTAAGTGTGTAATAGGTTTGGAACAATCGCCAATATGGGATACGATACCAAGGGGTATTATGCTCTAAATGGGTTATACCTTTACACTGATCATAAAATGACATTTTGAAGACATTTGACTTTATACTCAGAGGGGCAACTACAGTATATACATGTTGCAATGCCAGTGTAAAGATATCAGTATTTCCATATATCATGTTTTTTTTCAACAAACTTGGTACACAGGTATGCAATCCAGCCTTTCCATTCGTATAATAATCTGACTTCTGCTAAAATTTCAGCACCTCTATATGAATGCTTAAAATCCTTATTTTGGTATGGAAAAGTCAGTTATCAGTCAGGGGATCCACTTGTTCAAGTAAGAATCATACTTACCATATTTGCACAAGTCAGATTCAATAAACCAGAGTTATCTTTCTTGATTTTTTAATATTTTATTCTGACATTGAATAAGTCGATTTTGATAAGCCTGTCTTTTTGCAGGTAAATAGGGTCAGATATGAATTATATGAGCATATTCTACTCTAGTAAGGTGAAAGCTTTAAAAAGAACATGCAAATTGGTGTGTCTTTTTTCATCTAGTTTTTGTCCCTCAATCTCATTCTTATTTGCACAAGTAAGAATCATGGTTTAGGTGCAATTTACACCAATTTTACGGTCGTGAACACCAAGGTCTTTAAAATTGCTAAAATCATGAAATTACAACCAGTTCTTTTATTATTTCTCTTTGGTGTTCACGGCCGTGGAAATTGAGACCAAGCCGTCAAAATCTAGCAGAAAATTCTTTGAGAACAAATTAAAATTTACAAGCAAATTCTTTCCCTTTTGTACTACATTTTTCCTCCTTAATCATGTTAATTGCTAACCATCCTACTTAACCTCTTTACACAATTTAAATGAAAAATGAAATGTCAAAAAGATTGACACTGTAAGCAAAATTGTCAAAAATCATTCTTACACCAACAAGTCAGATTTGTCTGATGCGTACAAGTCAGAATTAGACATGATTTTGTACTAATATGAAATAATAGGAAATTCTAGTCTAAAAAATAGGAAAGAGGGAGGTTAACCCTGTGAAAACACCATTTTCCTGCTGATTATACAAAGCTTAATAACTTTTGAATTTATTTTCTGCAATACAAAAATAGGAATTCCTATTTAAATAGGAAAATAATCATATCATGTCTGCAAAATGAATCTGACTTCAAGAAGTACCGGTAATATGAATCTTACTGGTACAAGTATAATCCATTTTGACTTGTACAAGTGGATCCCCTGACTGGTTTTAGGACAAACAGATATAATATTTTGAAACATTCATTGAAGATCTTAAGGTGACTTTGAGTCGTTATTACTCCCCTTTCGGTTGTTGTCTTTTTGACATATTCCCCGTTTCCCTTCTTTTTTTCTATTATTGATTATCACATGGCATTTTTCATATCACATCCTTAATCAGCCCAAGGTCGTAATATCAGCCCTAGATAACATTACTAACAAATTTTGGGAGTGGGCGATTTAGAAAAATATTCAGGTATTGGCATGGGGCGACATCTCTACAGGGGCGTTTTTTAAAGGGGCAATGTATACCCCTACTTATCATGCTTTATACAATGGATCGGTGATGAAATGGAAGATTCTGGTTTAAGTAGCTTGAAAAATATCTGTGATGACCACACATAGACCCTTTCATGATAACTGTGGTCCTGCGATTTTGAGTGGAAAATAAAAACAGTTCCCGCAAAAATGACGTCGCAGGACAATTAATCAAGACGTCACGTATACTATGACGTTGCATTTTACCCACTCAAAGGCATATGAGCACATGTGCAAAATCCAGGACCGCAGTTATCGTGAAAGGGTCTATTGCACAATGACAATGGACCAGCAAACCTACTAGTATCAAGTCTCACACAATCCGCAAAAGACTCTCACAAAGCTTCCAAATTTGCGACATATTCCAATTACAAATGCCATGCTACCAGTCATTGATTGGGGAAACTATTCCTTTGATCTTTGACAATGTTGGAAAATCTTTATGTGAGGCAATTTTACAAACTTGACAGGTCTGGCCCAGTTACCAGTATTCAAAATTCAAAAATTAAAAGGTAAAAAAAGTCATATGCTTAAATCTAAAGACATCTTTTTACTATTGGCAGATCCAGGGATTCCAGGGGTTGGAACCCGGGGCCTTTTATATATTTTGTGCAGATTTCTGACAAAAATTTACTTCAACCACAGGAGTCGGAAATTTTATCAATAAATCAATACAAGTTCAAATACGAAGCCCCACACAATAAAGTTTCACGATGTTCGTGAAACTTCATTGTGTGGGGCTTTGTATTTGAACTTGTATTGATATATTCTGTTATCCGAACATACAGGTATTTAAGAAATGATTTATCTCCCTTTCTTAGATATGACAGATCTTGTTGTCAACGGGGTGAAACATTCAATATTTCATAATACCAGTTGATATTAATATTGGTATTATGTACGATTTAGTAAACTCCATATAACATTTTCATTTAGACAGTTGGATATGATATATGTATATACACCTGTCCACAGTTTCTGGAAGATGACAACTTTAAAAACTTAAAATAAATGAAAAAATAAAACACAAAAGGGGGTGGTGCTGGTTAGTAAGAACAAAGTAAATTTCTTGACCGTAAAAGGAATCTCACAGAAAAAACAATTTGAACTCTGAATTCAAATTTAATACATTTTACCATACACTACATGAATAGTAAAATTAAAATTAAAAAGTAATTACCATTTTATGAAAAGCAAAACATATAAGCGTAAATATCCGCACACTTTGTTTTAACTATACAAGCAATATTTTCCTATTATTGTGTTCTTGTTAATCGTTCTAACATGTCACGAAAGTTTTAACTATTACAATGTTTACTTTCTCAATAAAAGTGATTAATGCATTATACGGTTACAATTAGGTATACCTATATCAATTAACTTATAGTGTTTAATTCTGTGTCCCGCTGTTTTGACGCATGTAAAATTCATTCTGTCACATCTGGATACGATTTTATTATTTAAAATAACATAATAATTCATTATTTATCAAACCGTAAGAAAATAGACATGATACCTTTATATGATATAATTATGTGCATGGGTCGAAAAATATATAATTTAGTTCCTCTTCATATTTTCTATGTAATAATTTGTCTCAGGAAACTTTATTTTTATGGCCGGATAGAAATAATTTGAAAATTCTAAATTTCTAAAAAGAGTAATAAATATCAATCCATATGCTGCAGGAACCTTCGATCTACATCAGGGACACTGCCCATGTCTTCTTATAACATTTTGGATTATTTTAAAGTTGAATTTAGATATGGAAAGTATCACTATTCGAGACTGGAAATATGGGATATTATATTTGTAATATGTGGACTTTTAGTATATGTTTTTAAATATTGAATGAAACATCTACAGTGTGGCGAGCAGGAAAACACGTTACAAATTTCACCTTTTTAACAGGGACTTACATATCATAGGAGACCAATGGAACAAGGATGGGTGCGAGCCTTATTGACCGATGTATTCATCTTTATAATTATTACAAAAGGATGTTAGTTTGAAATTAAAAAAAAAAAACAAAAAACAAAAAAAACATGATTTAGTTACTTTTGGATTTCGCTATTTGTAACTGACATATCTTCATGGTCTCTTTTAGTTTACCAGTTTCAGGCTCGTGGAAACAGTATATGTTAAATATTCCGTATTGTTGTGTATAGATAAAAACTTCGGATTACAGAAAATTTTATGAATATCGGTACGGAATTGAATGGTACATTTAAGAAGCGTATATTAATTTCGAGGCCTGGACGTGTAATTTAGTGAGTTTCGAGTTATCTATAAAGAGCATGAAAGGTGTTTACAAAGTTTTGTAAAGTTATCTTTTATCCGTATAATTTTGATCAAAAACCATTTTTGCAATACTTCAAAAATCATCAAGTAATTTATTTATAGTCTATTTATTTAGAAAATCACACCTGTTCATTAAATACATTTGTACTTTCTTATGTGTAAAAACACTTCATTAGAATGGTATCTAAGATAAAGCTTCAACTACACGAGCGCCCGGATGTTGTATCTAACGAGCTGATACGTTACGCCGGATCTGAGAATTGATAAAATTTCCGACTCCTGTGCTTCAACAACCCCCCTTTTTTCGGATGCTGGATCCGCCCGTGCTTTTACAAAAAATAATTAAGATAAACATCACACCCACAAATACACTTCATTGCTATTGCCTTCTGACATGTACAGCATAACAAAAATTTACTGGAAAAGAAGCAAAATCATCATGATCCAGAAATCTGGAATTTTTTTGTTTACTTTCTCTATCACCCCGTTTTCCAGTCGTTCCGTCCCCAAGTAGTTCCGTCCCCAGTCGTTCCGTCCCCAGTCGTTCCGTCCCCAGTAGTTCCGGCCTCAAGTAGATCCGGCCCCAATTTGAAAGTACAATGTAGTTCCGGCCCCAAATATAAATTTAATTATTTAAACAAACAAGTTGCATGAATCTGCTTGTATATACTAAAAATTAATTTACTTAAATTAATTATTTAATTAAATAGACTAATTAGCTCATACTAGTACATAAAGAAGCCAATTAAAAACGGAAGTTTTCTAAAACATGGGTGGTCAAATGGTATTTTATGATAAAGAAAAATGACTTATTAATGAGTTTATTGAAACTTTAATTAATTTGATGTTTCTCTTGATTGGAAAATTTCTTTGAAGATGAAGTTGATTTGTTTTCAAAACAACGATTATCACCTAAAAGGCAGAGCTTAGAAAAACAACTCACATGTCATGGTATACGCTTATAATCTCACCAGAACAAACTAAAACATTGGAATGTAAATTTCCATAAAATCTGCTTGCTATTTTTCTATATTTGGCATCACTATTAATATAAAATATTTTTGCTATTTCAGTGTTTAACTTTACAGGGAAAGGAAATTTACCCTTTCAAATTACCTCGTTTTCAACTTAAGGTTAAATTTAACAAACAAACATATATATATATATATTCGTCATGGTTGTGGCATTATGATAATAAACTTTGGTTATCCAAAACATATAAATCCTTTTAAACAACATAAAAGTAAGCGTTCAGCATGCATATCGTGTATATACTTTCAACGTTTGCTAGTTTGAAAGTAAAACTTAAATCATCCGGGAAAATTACTTAAAAAAGGAAAAGTTAAAGTCCTAATGTTATCAAGATGTTCACGACTGATGAACAGAGTTGATAGAGAACAAATATCCAATGAAAAATTAAATATATCAACTTTGAAAACAAAGACACCCCAAGTTTCTAACGGAATTGCCCTCATAGTGATTCAAATTCATAACAATTAACATACAAGAGTTCATGTCCAAGAATCAATGTGCACCGTATGTCACACTCAACGTTGGAGGTAACTAGAAATCGGATTCAGTTGACATGGTTGAGATCGAAGTTATGATTGAAGACAATCATCCCTTAGAATATATAATATATACCAAGCAATAATTGGGAAAATATATTTGGGAACGGATCGACTTAGGGGCCGGAACTACTGGGGCCGGAACGACTGTGGCCGGAACTACTTGGGGACGGAACTACTTGGGGGACGGACTGGTTTGGGGACGGAACGACTTGATACCATCACCCCGGTTCTTTCAGTTCTTGATTGCATAAATTTTGTATCTGAGTGAGCCATCAGTGTGCCTGATTATATTTGTCTACCTTTTTTCTTAATTTTGCATATTTTTGTTTCAATAATTCTTCTTCTTCGGTCAAAGTAGATGGAAAACTTATATGGACCATTTCCCACAAATTGTAACTCTCCGGTGTGGAGGCCAAAAAGACAGTACATTGTCGACCTCTTCAGTTTTGAAGGTACCAAAAATTTTCGAAAAGAAGCTAAGCCTATGTGAGTGGACTTTTCGCAGAAAAATGTATGCTTAATGCAGCAGGGATGAACCTACCCATGGGCTCAGTAGCCCACGGCCCCTTAAAATCTGTCTGAGCTACTAGGTACCTGAATACAGTGGTCTGAGGCTGAAGCCAGCGTTCAGAAATAGGGGACCTATGAACCTATCTGATATGTCAATTTTTTATGAACCAGTAGCCCAGCTGGCTGGGTAACGGGTCCGTTCGCCCAGGGTCCGTTCGTCCCCAAGTGGGTCCGTTCGCTCTCCATATAATAGTCAAGTTTGTTTACTTAATTACAATTATCATGACACGTTAATTGTACATCATGTACATACAAACAAACATGTACATTGTGAATATAATGCCTATGATTGTTTATTTTATTTATTTTACAATTAATTGGGCAATTATTATTGACTTTGAAGTGTTGATTGACAGGCGTTTGTTTGATATTATTGAAAAGTTTATAATTAAGATGTTCATGATGTTTGTTAAACTTCATTTGAACATTTATTGAATGTTCTTATAACTAATCTAGGAAATTAAATATTATAACTTTAATAAGCATGATAAGTAAATATGTTTGTTTTAAAATCTGTAATTGCTGATTATGCATTTTGTAATAATTACATTTCATGAATATGCATTTGAATTCCGTCAGTTTGATAGGTGAACATCGATCACGTGGCATATCAATGTGAAGTTGCAATTCTCATGAAACACATTTGACCACGTGTTCACGTGGCAGATGAATTTGTAAAAATAGAATCCCAATGCACATGATGTACTCCTACATTTGTAAGTAAATAAAGTTGTTTTTTTTATATTTCGAGTTTAAAATGTAACGTTAATTATAAGAATTGAATGCATTATTTTTGAAGTTTTATAGGGACTATGAAAGGGTTGACCGGGCGCACATTTTCTACATGAAGCGCTACGGTAATCACGCTTCATTAAAAATGTGCCTCGGTCAACCCTTTCATATCCCAATGAAACTTGAATGTATTCAATTCTTAAATAATAACTTTATTTGCAAAGACAGACATGAACCCATTAGGGTTATAGCAAATACAATGTACAATATGCATGTAATATGAAACAAATACTGTGAAAGTTCTATTGTTCGTGGGGTACCAATTTTCGTGGATTTCGTTGTTGACGTACACCACAAATTTTAATACCCAACGAAATACAAATCTACCGTTGATTTGTACTGTGGAAAGTCTCAAACCACGAATTTAAGAACCCATGAACTTGTCTGCAATCCACGAAAATTGGCATCCACGAATAAAAGTACTTTCACAGTACATATATACTAGTATCGCAAGTTAAACATTTTGATATAGCATATTCAATTAATAAAATATATACGTTAGAGCAGTAGATATTCCTTTAAAGTTTCCTTTGCATTTATTAAAATCAAAACATTAACGGCATTGGCTTGTGCTTAGAAATTTGATAAATATGGTGGGCGAGAACAGACCAAGATTCAGCTGGCTATCACAATTTCTGACATTCAAATTAATGTTAGACACACACTGCAGTAGCAGTGGGCTAGATAAAAGTGACAACAAAAGTCTGAATCGATCAAAGGGAGAGACCAGTAAGGAAAATCCGTATAACATGTACTATAGAATCAGGGAAACACAACCCAAAGCAGAACATTTTTGGCAAGCCGTCATATTCCTAAGAATATACAACTGTTACCTTGTCTTAGAGATCATTAACTAGGCCTTTGGCCTCTCTGATCTATTTATTTTGTTATTTCCTTCTAATTAATTCAAAACTGGGTGGAGTTCACTTACCAGAATTGTCAACTCCTTTTGGAAAGTTTCTTGGTATTTGAATGTATTAACTTTGAGGTAACATGGAGTAAGAAACATGTTCTGGGCATTGAGAGCAAAGGGAATAAATATTGTTTCTCTAATTTCTGTCCTGTTTTCATGTTTCTTGAACAGTTGGAGAAATATTGTTCTCCTCTCTAGAGAGAATGTTGTTCTCGGCAAGTGATTGGGTGAAATTCAATTATGACATCAAATATGTTTGCCGTTTTCCGATTTTACCATTGTGACGTCATGAAAAAAGGCGACCATGCCTGCTGACGTCACGCTCAAAGAACACATCAGAAAAGGGGAATCATGTTTTAGTCCAAAATCTCCTTGAAATCATTAGAGAAATAAAATCCACAACCGTATCTCGTGAGAAACGACATTTCTACACTCTCGATACTTAAATTTTCAAATATTTTAAACGCTCGGCAAGCCTCGTGTTTAAAAATTTGAAAATTTAACTATCTCTAGTGTAGAAATGTCGTTTCTCACTCGATGCTGTTGTGGATTCTATATTTCTCTAACTCGTCAATTTCAAAGCATGGGAGATCAAAGTGTTCTCCAACATGTGGGTTAATTGATCTCGCAATTTAATTGGATATTGAAAAGGTCACGAACTTTCCTTCAAATAGCAAAATAAACCTTAAATAACTAACTCCCCTTTGGGTCGTTGTCTCTTTGACACATTCCCCGTTTCCCATCTTTTTTCTACTTCAATAAATTTATTTTGAGTATAAATCAATATTAAAAGTACTGTAAGCATACATTGCTTATTTATATTGAATCACATATGAACAATTTGCTTTTGTTGATTTCCATGCAATGTAAATTTGATATCCGGTGATGTCGCAGTATTGATTGTAGATGCCCACGACCCGGTAGAAACTAAAACACATGAAAATGTCATTAATTTTAGAATTAGAGAAATAAAATCTATCATTTGCAAGTCGTTGATTATCATAGTTTTACTGTTTCAAGGGTTAAACATAAAAGTTTAACCTTTATGAAAGTTAAACTATGATAATCAACGACTTGAAAGGATAGATTCTTTATTTATCATATGCTTTGATCAATCATAACGCTATAGACGTTGTCAACGTTGTTATTAAGTAAATGCTTTGCGGATTTACATTGAGGACATAGTACATGAGAATGCACTTTTGCAGCTTAAATTAAACCTTTATATATAAAAATAAATCAATGTAATAAAACAAAAACTAATCCTAAATTCTGATTATTGAAAATATTCAACTGATAATTGAAAAATTCTGTATTTCACTCACTATGGGCATTCATGAATTACTGTATTGTTGGATCATTCGTTGAATATTTTGAGACAATCTGAATGTCGTATTAGTTATTGTATAAGTATGCAGGAGTTAAACGATACTGATGACAGTCTGTGCCTTTAGCCACTAGCCCTACACCCGAGACTAGTAAAATCAGTCTCGGGCTAGTAAAAAGTTGAAGTTACTAGCCCGGTGGGCTAGTTAAAATTGTACCTTATTAACAAAGAAACTTCTGTAAGGGCTAGTGAAATTTAGTTCGGGCTAGTACAACACAGGACCTTACTAGCCCCTTAGGGCTAGTGAATGAAAAAGTTTTTGGCACAGACTGTGATGAGTAATATCAATAAAATATTGTATCATGATATATTGATACAACACAAGAGTATCATGATACCTATTGATACATACAGTCCCTTGATTTCTCAACTTGATTACATTTCTAATTTTTATACGACCGCAAAAATTTTGCGGTCGTATTATGGTATGGCGCTGGCGTCGGCGTCGGCGTCGGCGTCGGCGTCTGTGGACAGCATAACTTTAGTTCTAGTGAACGGATTGTTATCAAATTTTAGTATGATGTTTGTTGGCACAAGCTTAAGCCCGGGTTTTAATTTCGCGTTCCCTGCCCAACCCGTTTTTGAAAAAGAGGCAAAAAAGGGGCCAAAAAGGGGTAAAATTAGGTATTTTCGTGTCTGTGGACAGCATAACTTTGGTTCTAGTGGATGGATTGTTTTCAAATCTTAGTATGATGTTTCTTGGAATATTCTTGAGAAACGTTTTTTCCTTTAGGTTTTTGCCCCACCCATTTTAGAATTAGGGGCCAAAAAAGGGTTAAATGAGGTGTTTTCACATATTTGACTGTAGAATCTTTATTATTTATTGGATTTTGATGGGGTTTGTTTCAGTGTGCTCCTGAGGAAATTTCCAATCTGGAGTATGCCAACGGATTTCACGTAGCATGTACCACTCACGAGATAAATGGGGCCCAACAGGGGCAAATCTCAAAAAAAATATTTTTTTTATTTTAAGTCCGATTTTGATGCAGTTTTTTTCAATGGATTCCTTGCGAAAAATTAATATAGCAATCAGCTATTAGATTTTTGGTATCTTGTTTCCTTTC
>MJUU01039579.1:40730-80468 GCA_002080025.1 Modiolus philippinarum
GAGCTACAAGGGGTCAAAGGGGCCAAAAATGCAATTTTTCTAAATATGTCAAATCTTTATTTTTCATCGGATTTCGATGGGATTTTTTTCTTTGGATTCCTCTTGATCTAAGCTTTCAGTAGTATGTCAACGGATTTTTTGTAGCTCTTACTGTTTTGGAGCTACAAGGGGTCAAAGGGGCCAAAATTGCAATTTTTCTAAATGTGTCATATCTTTATTTTTCATCAGTATCGATGGATTTTTTCTTTGAATTTCTATGGATGTAAAGTTTTAGTTGATAGTACATATTTTGCATAGCTCTTACGGCTTTTTATCAGTAAGTAATCAAAAGGGTTTTTTCCCTATTTTGTTTCTAGCTAATAGCTGTGTCTAGCTTCTTTTTGTGTCCATCTAATTATTGTGTCAAGCTCTTTACTGTGTCCACATTCACTTTAAACTACTTTTGTTGAAATTTCAGTGGTCGACATGCTGATGTCGTATCATGCTGCGCTTGGCATAGCCCTTTATTTATATTTCGAGTTTAAAATGTAATTATAAGAATTGAATGCATTATATTGAAGTTTCATAGGGACTATGAAAGGATTGACCGGGCGCACATTTTCTACATGAAGCGCTACCGCGCTTTATTAAAAATGTGCCTCGGTCAACCCTTTCATATCCCAATGAAACTTCAAAATAATGTATCCAATTCTTAAATAATAACTTTATTTGCAAAGACAAACATGAACCCATTAGGGTTATAGCAAATACAATGTACAATATGCATGTAATATGAAACAAATACTGTGAAAGTTCTATTGTTCGTGGGGTACCAATTTTCGTGGATTTCGTTGTTAACGTACACCACGAATTTTAATACCCAACGAAATACAAATCTACCGTTGATTTGTACTGTCGAAAGTCTCAAACCACGAATTTAAGAACCCATGAACTTACGACTTGTCTGCAATCCACGAAAATTGGCATCCACGAATAAAAGTACTTTCACAGTACATATATACTAGTATCGCAAGTTAAACATTTTGATATAGCATATTCAATTAAAAAAATATATACGTTAGAGCAGTAGATATTCCTTTAAAGTTTCCTTTGCATTTATTAAAATCAAAACATTTACGGCATTGGCTTGTGCTAAGAAATTTGATAAATATGGTGGGCGAACGGACCAAGATTCAGCTGGCTATCACAATTTCTGACATTCAAATTAATGTTAGACACACACTGCAGTAGCAGTGGGCTAGATAAAAGTGACAACAAAAGTCTGAATCGATCAAAGGGAGAGACCAGTAAGGAAAATCAGTATAACATGTACTACAGAATGAGAGAAACGCAACCCAACGCAGAACATTTTTGGCAAGCCGTCATATTCCCAAGAATATACAACTGTTACCTTGTCTTAGAGATCGTTAAATAGGCTTTTGGCCTCTTTGATCTATTTATTTTGTTATTTCCTTCTAATTAGTCATAATTCAAAACTGGGTGGAGTTCACTTCCCAGAATTGTCAACTCCTTTTGGAAAGTTTCTTGGTATTTGAGGTCACATGGAGTAAGAAAGATGTTCTGGGCATTGAGAGCAAAGGAAATAAATATTGTTTCTCTAACTCGTCAATTTCAAAGCATGGGAGATCAAAGTGTTCTCCAACATGTGGGTTAATTGATCTCGCAATTTATTGGATATTGAAAAGGTCACGAACTTTCCTTCAAATAGCAAAATAAACCTTAAATGACTAACACCCTTTGAGTCGTTGTCTCTTTGACACATTCCCCGTTTCCCATCTTTTTTCTACTTCAACAAATTTATTTTGAGTATAAATCGATATTAAAAGTACTGTAAGCATACATTGCTTATTTATATTGAATCACATATGAACAATTTGCTTTTGTTGATTTCCATGCAATGTAAATTTGATATCCGGTGATGTCGCAGTATTGATTGTAGATGCCCACGACCCGGTAGAAACTAAAGCACATGAAAATGTCATTAATTTTAGAATTAGAGAAATAAAATCTATCATTTGCAAGTCGTTGATTATCATAGTTTTACTGTTTCAAGGGTTAAACATAAAAGTCTAACCCTTATGAAAGTTAAACTATCATTGATAATCAACGACTTGAAAGGATAGATTCTTTATTTATCATATGCTTTGATCAATCATAAGTTAGCAAACATTCGCTATAGACGTTGTCAACATTGTTAGTAAACGCCTTTGAGGATTTACATTGAGAACATAGTACACGAAAATGCAGCTTAAATTAAACCTTTAAATATAAAAAGAGAACAACGTAATAAAACAAAAACTAATCCTAAATCTGATTATTGAAAATATTCAACTGATAATTGAAAAATTCTGTATTTCACCCACTATGGGCATTCATGAATGACTGCATTTTTGGATTATATTGAATATTTGAGACAATCTGAATGTCGGATTAGTTATTGAAGTTATAAGTATGCAGGAGTTAAACAATACGGATGAGTATCATCAATAAATATAGAATAATTGAAGTTTTGTATCGGTAATTAGCTAAATCATTAATAGAATAAATTTTGGAAATAAATGTAAATTTTCAACAAATTGTGAAATTGACTAGTATTGATTAGTAAAAGAATTTGTACGATCTGGTAAGAGTCTCTGTTAGATGTATATTTCTTTGTTTCATTGATTCTGATTGACAAAGTAAGGGTGGCCTAAGATACTTTTTGCCAATATTTTTTCGTATTCGGGCAGTAGCAAATACTGAAAAATGTTTGCTTCATGAGATCAAAGGAAACTCGTCCAAATTACCGATAAAATATTGTATCATGATATATTGATACAACACAAGAGTATCATGATACCTATTGATACAAAAAAATGTACGTACAGTCCCTTGATCTCTCAACTTTTTACATTTCTAAAAAATTTTTCTTTTAATCTTTTATGTGATAAAATAGTAGAATACATGTATTTTTAAGAGACAAGAATGGGCATTTTCATGTATCAATATGATCAAAATGTAATTTGTTTGTCATATCTGACTAACATATACCAAAGTTAAATAATTTCAAGATTTTATGTGGCACTGATTTTGAAATTTTAGCATGCATGTACCAAAAAATATTGGTACATCGAATTACATACCGGTATACCATATTAAAAAAGTACCGTGGTATATGGATATGCTATATGGTGTGAGGTTCCTCACTGTGTTGAAGACTGTACGGTGACCCCTAGATGCTTTGTTTTGGGTCGTTTTAACCTGGATATGGGATGTTGTCTCCTTGACATTTACCCCATTTCTTTTCTTTTTCATATACACCACTAGTGCACAATAAAGGATTTCTTTCTTTTACAGTCATTTTGAGGCAATGAAATTTACATTAAGAAGTGTAACACAGGGAGGTTGTCGACTAGGAACGTTATCAGAATTGGGCAAGGCTGGAAATATAACTGTAGAAACACCAGCGTGTATGCTGTATACAAGAGGAGGTATGCACTAACCATCAAAAGAAACGTACTACCACTAACATGTTGTTCTATGTACCTAAGATTTTAAATACTTGTTGGATCATGTTAAAATTTTCAGTCGTTTTCTGTAGCTGCAGAGACAAAATTGACTATAAATTTGCATTTGAAAAATTTTAAAATTATTTACTTTATTTCATTTTCTCAAAACAGCACTCTTTACCAAAAAATGATGAAAAGCATGAAAATGAACCTTTTGTGCTAGTAACTTTAAGACATGGATTTTTTTTTTTGGTAGCTGTACGTACACAATGCAAATTTTGAACAAGTCCATTCTACATGTTCTAAGGAGGACAATTCTGACTTTGGTTTTCATACATACTCAATAAAAATTGTTCCTGTTAATTGCTTTACCATGAGATTTCTTTTGATAAACATCGACTTGCTTGTTACCAACCTCTTAAATTAAAATAATACATTTGAGGATTTGATTTAATTATAATATTAAGGTAGTTCAATGACATGGAACTATAGTAATGTGTTTCTTCTGTTGCTGAGTATATTTTAGCATAGTATTTGTTTTCAGAAGTAAAAATTCAACATTTAAACAATGTTGAATGTTTACTTTATACACTGCACATGTAGTGTCTTCAATTTGAGATTTATTTGCATGATGCTAAACAAACAACAGAAAGGCGAGATTCAGTGTCATCTTGTCATATGTAAATATAAGGTACATAGAATTGCTGTAAGTTTAATTCTGTAGGTCTTCAATTTTCCACATGCATTATAAGCTAAAATTCCTGTTTTAATCTATTGATTCATCTAATTTTTCAATCATTAACTTTTTTGTTACTGTACATACTTTACTTTTACTCTATTAAATTGACCCGACTTGAAAAATTAAAATTACCTACAAGACAGAGAAAATTAAGCCACACCCAACCTGTTCAATAAATTTGAGTAATATGACATGTATAAGTCAGAAATTTGGGAGCTAAAGAGCATTACAGGGAAAGCAACCGACCTATAAGTGTGACCCAGAACCAAGGAGAAAAGTTGAGTTTGTAAGATGTCTGGGAGACATTTTAAGGATGGTCACTCCCCAGGTTTTTGAAACTGTCTCTGACTTTCGGAATTCTCTTATTTTATCCATCATGATGCATTATAAAATTTTGTGCATTGACCCCACTTTTCTTTTCAAAATATGATAGAATAAACCTTCAAAAGACTTCTGACAAAAATTTGATGAAATTCTTGATATTCCTACATTGCATTTCAAAGATTGATTGCCTTGATGCAAAGTGAATGAAAAGTCTAGAGAAGTTCGGTTTCCCACCAAAATTTCAGGTGTTTTAATCTCAGAAACGGCCACACTGACCAATTGACCCATATTCAACAAATAAAAATATTAATTTTAAATCCTTGATATAATAAACTTGAGTAGTGACCATCCTTAATAGTGTTTTCTGTCTATCTACTTTCATCAGAATTCACTTTTAAATTGGAAAATTTGCACTTGATCCCTTGACACAAAAATATAACTGCTGGAAAAATTTCTCTGTTTGCAGTATACCGTATAGCGGGAAATTTTCGCGGGGTTTTAATTTTCGCGGATGGACAAACATCGCGAAAATACCGCGAAGATTTTATGTATTCTTAGGATGTACATAGGATTTTTGATAATCCGCGAAAATTTAAAACGCTAAAATTTTTGGCATACATTTTCCACTCGAATCCACGAAATTTTTGACCCGCGAAAATAACCCGCTATACAGTATCATGGTATTTTATTTTTGTTTGGAATCTACATGTAGTTCTTATATAGATTGATTTATTCACTTTTTTACCTTTTTGGGGCCATTTAGGGCTTGCTATATGGTTTGAGGTTCCTCACAGTGTTGAAGACCGTACGGTAACCCCTAGATGCTTTGTTTAGGGTTGTTTTAACCTGGATATGGGATGTTGTCTCCTTGACATTTACCGGTACCCCATTTCCTCTCTTTTTCATATAGATGCAGCTTTTAACTCTTTGTACTATTTGAAGTAAATTTAATTGTTAGTCTTTTACACAGGAAGTGCTCCACACTTAGTATTAGATGTCTTGCAGAAGATACAACACATTCCATTACTATCACAAATATATCTTGGCTCATTGTAAGTATAACACAAGGTCAAAGGTTATCATCATTAAATATAGAATCTTACTTAACAAGCTTGTGATAGGCTAAGTGTGGAACATTGAATTCAACAGAAAGATTTATAAAACATAACTAATAAGAATCTACCAAAGTTTACTGACAGCAATGAATTACTTCCCTTTTCTTGACAACAGAATGCATTGAGCATGCATCCGAGTCTGGGATTATTTCAGTCCCTAAGATTTAAGCATTTGTGATGTGTTATAGTTCAAATTTTGTCTTTCAAAGGCAGTCGATTTTCTATTTAATTGTTTTAAATTATAAGCATAGTTTTCGATTCATGTAAACTAAGACAAATACATTGAATGATTAAATGGTTGCAGGAATAAATGTTTTTTGTAGCTTATCTTACAAACCCTGTTTGAGAAAGAAAAATCTTACAAAAAAGTGGATTTTCTGGTCTGAGGTGGGAGAAATCCCGATCTTCAATGTGATTTCATGCAACAAATTGGGAAAGAACTTAGGGCTATTCCATTAAAATGGATGTGGGGGGGGTGTAGGATGGGAAGTTTAATGATCGGACATGGGACGTAGGTCATTCTTAGCATGTGACATGTAAAATTATCTAAAGACAGTTTGTTGGTTGTGGGGTTACTTTGAAAGTCCCTTCCTACCTACCCACATCAATTTTAATGGAATAGCCCTTATCATGATATCGACATTTATCTGTTTATTGATAATATATACTTTTGATTACTGGAATAATAAATATTGAATTTTCAGACAAAATATTATTTATTCCATTTTTCTGATTACAGAGCAGAACATGTAGAGGCAGTAACTGAATATGAAGAAGGAGTGGCCAAATTCTGTGGAATGCAGGTTTGGTATATACTGTGAAAGTACTATTGTTCTTGGGGTTTCAATTTTCGTGGATTTCGTGGTTCGCTGAAACCACAAAATTAAGTTCCCAACAAAATACAATCTTCCCTAGAATTTTAATGGATAGAATTCGAAACCACGAATCTAAGAACCCATGAAATAGTGATATTCATGAAAACCACGAAAATTGATGTCTGCGAATAAGAGTACTTTCACAGTAAATTAATTTTAGAAATTATAAGACTTAGCTGAAGGCTGTCCTAGGAATAAACAAACAAGTTAAAATTTTTGTCGAACTGTGATAAAAGGTCAAACTATAAACCGTTACACATATAAAGTCAGTCATAAAAATAAATATTACAAAATAGAAGATAGTGGTTGGGATTGGCCTAGATCTGTGACATTGCCGTCTTCAAGGGCTGTTGAATAAGAACAAATATGGCTGAGCAAGACTGAGACAAAAAAAATTTGATACTCCCCTTATAAAGTGCCGAATTACAGGTAAATTAAATTTGACTTGCCCTATATACATCAAAAACAAAAGTGGGGAAAATGTATGTGAAAATCTTATCACAGATCAATAAGAATTTTAATTTGTACATTTATTTAAACTGCAGAAACACAGAAAAGGAAATAACAAGTTTTATGCATGGTAGGTCCCTTTTAAAAGTAGTCTCTGACCCCCCCTGCCCCCCACAACTTATTTTGGAACACCATTCATAAAATATGACAGTACTTTAAATTCAAACACAGCACAGGTGACTCCTTAAATAAAGGACTTTGTACAACAAACTAATCATGTTATGTATAAAACAAAACAAAAAATAAAATGTCAATATACTATGTATGTCTAAATAATCAGCTTGGAAATTAAACTGTATTTTATACAGAGAAAAAAATAATAGTTTGTTACAGGTTAATTATAGGTCCCCTTTGAAAAATATGTCCAGCAAGTTCCCATCAGATCCAAGATGGCCGCCAGCAGACAAAATAGTTCAACATTGGACCCTACGGGAAAACACATTCAAAGATCTTTTCCTCTGAGACTACTTGGCCAATTGGAACCATACTTGGTCACAACTGCCTTTAGTTGGTCCCCTTTGAAAAAAGTGTCCCGCAAGTCCCCATAAGATCCAAGATGGCTGCCAGCGGTGAATTTATTTTAACATTAGACCCTATGGGAAAACACATTCAAAGATCATCTCCTCTGACACAGTGGGCCATATTACATGTACATCTAGGTTTATTATCACACTAGAAAATGAGACCCTTTATCATTGAGTTTATTGTCTATGCTAGCTTTGGACCAGGTGAGCTACAGGATCTTTAGAGCCTCTAGTCTTCTTTGTACAAGTGAAATTCTGAAAGATTTTCCCACAGACTAGACAACACAACAAAAATCTAATTTATTTCATTAGCCAACTTTTAATTTTCAATCATAGAAATACATGAAAGCGTGAAATGACTATTGATTACAGCAACAACTGTTTGGTTTCAACTTCCTGTTTTCTGGAAATTTAAAATATGCTTAAAAATTCTTTAATGCAATCAGATTTTAAACTCATATTGATGTTCAGTCAAACATAGATGAGAAAATTATTACAATTACTTAGAATTTGCTTACACACCGTGTAATAAAAGATTATCTTTGCAGTAAGAAATAGAAAATGCCGTTGGTATTGCAGTCTGTGCCAAAAACTTTTTCATTCTCTAGCCCAAAGGGGCTAGTAAGGTCCTGTGTTGTACTAGCCCGAACTCAATTTCACTAGCCCTTATAGAAGATTTTTTGTTATTAAGGTACAATTTTAACTAGCCCACCGGGCTAGTGACTTCAAATTTTTACTAGCCCGAGATTGATTTTACTAGTCTCGGGCGTAGGGCTAGTGGCTAAAGGCACAGACTGGTATTGACTTTTTTAACAACAAAATTGTAAGCATGGCCATACTTCTAGTATTGATAATTGATACTTAATTGGATCAGGGGAATACAAGTATCTTGTTACTAGTATGAGAAAATTTGAAACATGAATGAAAAGTTTTGCATTTTGTATTGTAAAGCTTTGCTTAAGGAACAACATAAGCAAAAAAATTCAATCCATGGAAGAATATTTGATATATAAGATGTCAAAATTTTGGCGGGAAGCGGTTCTCTTTATAGTTTTCCTTCATAATTCATTAGCTGCTTATATGGCTTAAAATATATGAAAATATAATTCGCCGTTCCAGAAACTAAGGAATTGTGGGTACTGTGATTGTATTTGAAATTTTGGTGTACGAACAATCGATTTTCCACCAATGATGTTACGTTATTTATGTCCTCGACCATCAACGTATTTTGGTGTACACTCTACCCACAATGCTTTAATTTCTGAAACAGCGAACTGGAAGTTGATGAAATTTTGTACATTGCCTATTTTATACTTTTTAAAGTGACATGTGGCCAAGAAAATATAATCCATGCACCAAAAAATTTAGTCCTGTTTAAATGGGTAAAACGCGAGGATATCGAATGCTTCTGAAATCTGACACTCGTACTCCCTTAAGCAAGATTTAAATTATGGTGAAGGTGTCTTTATATTTTATTTTTTGCAAAATATGAAATTAACTGTCACAAAATGATCAAAATTAGGGAATCTCCAAAATAAGAAGTTACGAAATTTATCTGGTTAACAGTAATTTGTATTGGCCTTATTATGGTTGATCACTAGTTAACAGTAATTTGCATTGGCCTTTTTATGGTTGATCACTGGTTAACAGTAATTTGTATTGGCCTTAATATGGTTGATCACTGGTTAACAGTAATTTGTATTGGCCATATTATGGTTGATCACTGGTTAACAGTAATTTGTATTGGCCTTATTATGGTTGATCATTGGTTAACAGTAATTTGTATTGGCCTTATTATGGTAAACCTTTGTTTTTACTTGGTGCAAATTTTATATTGTTACAGGGTCAAGCAGTTTACTGTTCATTACATGATGTAGCAACAGAAAGGCCCTCTGGTTACAATGATAAATCAGGGGCAGCAATCTGGACCAAGGGAGGCAAATTTAAGGTACAAGTAAACAAATGTTTATTGTTAGGCAGTGATAAATCACAATGCCCTTGCTCTGTAAGAGAGGGGGGAATAATGTATTACCCTTGTCCACCTGTCTGTCTGCCTATCTATTCATCAATCCATCTGTCAGAACTATCTTTAATGGAGAATTTCTCAGCTTTTGAATATACTAATGATTTGACATTTAGTCTGCAGCTTAAGTATGATGACTTGTACTGTTTTTCCCCTATTCAAGTCATCTTTTTCCCATTTGCGGAAAACTTTGATTTTTTTTTTCATTATAGCCATGCATTGAATTTTTTTGTCAAGGATTCCTCATCTTGGGTATGCAGTAATTATTAGATATTTGGTCTGAAGCTTTGGTATGATGAGTTGTACCATGTCTCCTTTTTGTAAAGTCTGCCACTTATCTATTTCCTGCTTGCTGATAATTTTAATAACTTCAAGATGAAGAACAACAATAAAAGCTTCCATTGCTTGGCTTTACCATGCATTGATTTTACTTCATATACATTTACTCAATATCCTTTCATTTTTATGCCCCAACACAAAGTGGAAGGGACATATATATTTACCCTTCTCCGTACGTCCGTTTATCTGTGCGTCCATACGTCCTGATGGTTTAGTTTTGCGTTTAGGTCCATATATTGGCAACCTCTTGTGGTATTTTGATAATTTTATATCAGTTCATGTGCCTTTATTAGTACTAACAGATTCACCAACAATTAGGGATCCATGACCTACTTTTTACGCTTGAGTGACTTTGGTTTAATTTTGCGTTAAACTACGCATTATAACAATATGATGTTTGATCAAATTAATTGCCTTGATGAGTACTACCCAAAACATTGACAGTTAGGTGGCTTTGACCTATATTTTATGCTTGAGTGACTTTGGTTAAATTTTGCGCTCAAGTCCATTTCTCAACAACTACGCATTATAACAATATGATGTTTGATCAAATTAATTGCCTTGATGAGTACTACCCAAAACATAGACAGTTAGGTGGCTTTGACCTATATTTTATGCCTGAGTGACTTTTGTTAAATTTTGCGTTTAAGTGCATTTCTCAACAACTACGCATTGTACCAATGTGATGTTTCATCAAATTAATTACCTTGATGAGTACTACCCAAAACATTGACAATTAATTGGCTTGGACCCATATTTTACGCTTGAGTGACTTATACTAAATTTTGCATTTAGTCCATTTCTGAACAACTACATATTATTCCAGAATGATGTTTCATCAAAATGATGGCCTTGATGAGTACTACCCAAATCTTTGATAATTAGGTGGCTTTGACCTATATTTTACGCTTGAGTGACTTTTGTTAAATTTTGCATTTAAGTCAGTTTCTCATCAAGTAAGTATGCTATCCCAATGTTCATGATGTTGTTGCATCAAAATAAATCAACTTGATGAGTACTATCCAAATCAAGGCCAGTTAAGTGTCTTTGACCTACATTTTACGCTTGCATGACTTTTGGTAAATTGTGTGTTTTACATACTCGTTTTAACAACTACAAAACATATCATTATGATGTTTCATGAAATTATTACTCATATTTGTGAGAACTTACCAATTTTTGAACAATTTGTTGACTTTGACCTCCATTTTATGCTTGAATGACATTGTTAAATTTTTTGCATTAGGCCCATTTCAAACATGTTTAATTGGTGAATACTACATAATTCATGGATAATTTAATAACCTGACTAATATTTAATGTTTAATAGACTTTAGTATGGTATTTTTGTTACTTTCCATTAATTTACAAAAGTTTATTGAACAATCATTTGTAATGGTACTTCCTGATGATTCGATGACCGAGAACTAATTTTTATGCCTGTTTGACTTAGGTTATCTATTGTGATAGATTTGTCGGCGGGGCATTCGTGTCTTATAGACACATTCTCTAGTTTATTTGTAACTTAAGTATTAAGCTAATTTGATATTTTATCCAATGGTGAGGGTGTTTGGACACTCACTGCATAAGTCACAAAATGTGTTAAATAGAAAAAAAAATAGGCAGCAAAGAACCCCTCCCTGAAAGCAATTCGACCAACCATATAGATCCCCACCAACTACAAAAGCGTAATCAAAGTAAGATGTGTATTACTTCATAATCTGATTGAAATATATGTGACACATTTGCAAACTATTTTGCTCATGAAAACTAAAAAAATAAAACACCATATTTTGTATACCGTTATCTGAATAGACTTTGAATTTGCCTTATACTAACCATAGATTTAGTTTCATTAGATCAACCATTTCGAAAACTTATGTCTCTTCACTGCATATCGAATTAAAATGTTTTGAAAATCATAAACCGAAAAATGCATAAAAGTTGATAGAGAAAAAATAAGCTAAAGGATCTAAAGGGAAGTGAAAATCAGCTAAGGACAGAGCTTTGCATGAAAGAGATGCATCATATTTTTAAACAAAAATTTTTGAAATTTAGATACCGTATAAGTGGTTATTTTCGCGAGGACTTAATTTTCCCTTCATTCGCGACCATGCTGAAGTCGTGAAAATTGGATACCGTGAAATATAATTTATGAGACTTTATACAGTAAATGACAAGCAATCGCGAAAATTTGAGTCCCGCGAAAATAAAATCCAGCAATTTTGAAAGAAATCACAAAATTTGCGTCCCGCGAAAAAAAAACACTTATACAGTACAGTATTGCAAGTTTAAAAAAAATTTGGTTTTCTGGCCAGCAACAAAATACCGACTACTAGGTTGGTTAATTTCTTCTGGAGTAACAGTCCACCAGTAGAGGTATTGGCCAACTGAATACTATATTGTCAAACTACATGTAAATATGACATACAGTCCAACTTTAATGGCTTGAACACCCAAGACACTGAGCTCAAGCTAAAGGTTTGTACTAGCTATCAAGATTGAATTGAGTTTAAGGATGTTCGCTGGTCCTGTAAGATTTTCGGACCTCTCTTGTTTTATCCATTTTAAATGGTAAATAAAAGGGTATGAAGTAAATGCACATGAGACAAAGTCTCTACAAATACATGGTAAAAAACAAGCAAAGGAACAACGCTTTTATTGTTGTTCTTCATCTTGAAGTCACCATGAGGCCTTCAACAATGAGCTTTGCTCATACCTCATAGTAAGTTCAAGACGGCCCCTAGCACCGGTTTAAGCAGAATTCTTTGCTAATTGTCGAGCAACACTACATCCATGTCTTTCTTGGTCATGGGTGCGGGATTGTCAACAAACATCAATTAAACCGGCAAAGTGCTCTTACAATCACTGTCATCCTTTGCCCGACAAAAGCACTAGTGTCTTAAGCTAGTGGACAACTACAACATATAGACAAACACAGGGCACTCATCAAGTCGAATGTAAGAAAACTTGGCGTGATAAAATAGTGAGATGTGGGCTTAATAATTTTTTGTCCGAAGACCCCTAATTTTTTTCCATATTTTCATTTTATACATCTTTCTGAGCATTCTGACAAAATTTTATTCAGTTGGTGTTATTTTGTCACATTCATTATTGGATAAACATTGCTCATGTTAAACCTATGAAAAATGCAGAGGATTTCAGTTTCCTGCCATTTTTTGAAACACTTGAATCTCAAAAATTCCATCGGTAAGGCAAAATAAAAAAATACATTAGCTTCTCAGGCACCTGCCTCATCTCTTTTCTGGGAACTAAAGTTACTTTTTTATTCAAGTTTCAAATAAAAAAAAATGAAAATCACCTGCCTCATCACTCTTTGGGCATTTCAGCAATGTAAAAAGATGCCTCATCATGACTTTGAAAAAATAAAAATAAAAATTTTCTCCCTCCCTGCCTCATCATTTTTTCAGAAAAATGGCCTGAGAATCTAATAATTATTTTTGTATGGCCTAACCTATTGATTTTTTTGGCTTAAATTACTTCTTTGTTGATTTTCCAACAAAAAATCATATTTAAGTGAAATCCTTGTCATTTTAAAATTTACCAGCGAACATCCTTAAATTTGAACAAAGGGAACAGAAAAAGGGTTTGAGACATCCATGGTGTTAGAGTTAATGCAGTTTGAGCCGTCAACGTTTAACTGTATTTTGTTTGTTACATTTTTATAGGAAAATAATTGATTTTTTTTTTTTGAAAGATAGACGCAGACAATTTCATACAAATGCAAGAGGCCTTCCAGCCAGATATATGTCAGGCTTTATATGATGGGGATACTAATAAAGAGTCGTCACGGAAACGGTTAGGAAAGGCAGTAGACAGAACATTGCTATTTTTAGACCAAATTCAAGATAAATGGAAAACTTCAAAGGTAAATTTAAACTGTGTGTAGGCTGACAATACATGATGATAGAACTGACTGTAAATAAGCAACAGCAAGTATAGTTTTGCTATTTCCTGAAACAGGGCATGAAATATCTGTTTTATTAATTATGCCCCCCGCAAACAAAGTTTGGGGAGGGGGGGTATATAGGAATCACCCTGTCTGTCTGTCTGTCCGTCCGTCTGTCCACACTTCTCGTAAGCGCAACTCCTCTTAAGGATTTTGATGAAACTTTACACAAAGGAAGGACACTATATGGAGATGTGCATGAAGGAATATAATTATTGTCCGAAACCAGGAAGGGGAGATAATTCGACTTTGACTTTTCATTGATTCCCTATGTATGGGCTTCCTCGTAAGCGCAACTCCTCTTAAACTACTTGAAGGATTTTGATGAAACTTAAAACAAAGGAAGGACACTATATGGAGATGTGCATGAAGGAATATAATTATTGTCCAAAACCAGAAAGGGGAGATAATTTGACTTTGACTTTTCGTTGATTGGCTATGTATGGGTTTCCTCGTAAGCGCAACTCCTTTTAAACCACCTGAAGGATTTTGATGAAACTTTACACAAAGGAAGGATACTATATGGAGATATGCATGAAGGAATATAATTATTGTTAGAAACCAGGAAGGGGAGATAATTCGACTTTGAATTTTCGTTGATTGGCTATGTATGGGTTTCCTCGTAAGCGCAACTTCTCTTAAACCACTGGAAGGAATTTGATGAAACTTTACACAAAGGAAGGACACTATATGGAGATGTGCATTAAGGAATATAATTATTGTCCGAAACCAGAAAGGGGAGATAATTTGACTTTGACTTTTCATTGATTGGCTATGTATGGGTTTCCTTGTAAGCACAACTCCTCTTAAACCATAGAAGGATTTTAATGAAACTTTAGACAAGGGAAGGACATTATATGGAGATGTGCATGAAGGTATGTAATAAATGTTCGAAACCATGAAGGGGAGATAATTTGACTGTGACTGTCATTGATTCCTTCTGCAATGATTTTTTTTTTTTCAAAGAAATAATTTAAAGCGTAGATATTGTAAAATCAAATTGTTGGAGACACACACTTTTTTCATTGTAATCCTCTTGATAAGTTGTTTTCAAAGTGTTGTAATGAAATTTCTCTAATGCTTATGATTTTTGTGTGAAATGTCAAATAGGCTAAAAAAGGATGAATTTTATATTTGTTTGATTTCAACAGAGTATTTTCATAGGAACCCATGTGAAAAGTTCTTTCTTGAAGATTATATCATTGTGTCCACACTTGTACTGTGACCACACCTGTATTGTGTCCACACCAACTTAAATTTGCACTTACCATATCAATTCAGGATTCAATGAGCGGGGGGTATATTTGGCTGCCATTCAGCGACAGCTCTTGTTTATATAAACAATAAAAAAATCTTGCCTTTAAAAAAGATCTACATGG
Source organism: Modiolus philippinarum (assembly GCA_002080025.1). NCBI lineage: Eukaryota > Metazoa > Mollusca > Bivalvia > Mytilida > Modiolidae > Modiolus > Modiolus philippinarum. The sequence continues at coordinate 56,017 of MJUU01039579.1, forward strand.
ACAAGATTTTTATGACGACGCACTGCTCAATTATTTTGCTCATGGAACAGTTTGTCAGGAAATCGGAAAACTACAGTCAAAGGTCAACATTTTTTTCCAGTGGTAAGTTAAAAAGTCATTTTTTGTAGCCTTTTGCTGGTATGTGTATCAAGTGTAAAACCTCTAATGGTCTCAGAGCTGCATCACCAGCGGTAACCACAGATCTAGCAGCTGCTCGATTGCGTCCGTCAGTCCGTATGTCTTTCATGCTTTTGGGTATCAGTTTTGTATAATTTGGAACTCAAGTACCTTTCACCTGATGCTTTTGAAACTTTGCACAGTTGTTCTGGACAATTTGAAGAGGTGCGTCTCCCTTTTTGGACAGTTTTGAATAAAACAGGTTAAATCCATCCATTGTTAAACTTTATCATTTTTTCATTATATTTTAACGTGGCAGTACCTTTGCCTAAATACCTCTGAAATTTTGCGATGTTGTTTGAGCACATTGATAATGTGCACCTGCCCTTTGGGCCAGTCTTGACAAAAATTTTGAAATTCATCAATTATTGAGATTTATGCTTTATTTCATCATATAATATCATCTTGGTACCAGTTTTTGTCCAATACTTCGGAGACGTCAAACAGTTCACAACACACTAATCATGGACAGCTATTCTTGAATTTTTTACATTGCTTTGACATATTTTTTTATATTAAGGGTGTTCGCTACTCCATTTGAAAATAAATAGGATTTCATATGAATGTGATTTTTTGTTAGAAAATAAAAAAAAAGAAGTAATTTTAGTGAAAAAAAAATGGTAGGTTGATGATTTCGCTTTTGAGATACATGTGTATAAGTGATTAAAAATTTGGCGGGAAAATGAACTCCTCTGACTTCATTAGATAAATATTAGAAGGGTTTTGCCATGAATGAATGTGACAGAATGAATAAATTTAATGAAATTTTAACAGAATGTTCATAAAGATGTATAAAATGAATTTATGGAAAAAAATATGGGGGTCAATGGGCAAAAAATTATAATGCTTTTAAATGGAATGATAATAAGGTAAATGAATACTTGTTTGAATTTGCAAACCTACATGTTTTCAAAAAAAAAAACCTTTGGCAGTTGAACATGAGTGACTGTGATGCAGGTCCAGAAATATAATAAGTCTTGTTTTTTTTTGGGGTTTTTTTCAAAATTATAATCTAGGTTTTACATTTGTTTTGATTGTTTTGATTTCCCAGAAAAAAGTCATTCCAGAACCTGAAACACTTCATTTTACATAAATGTTACAACTTCCAGTAATATGGTTGGAAAAAGACGTTATTGTTTGGAAGAATCTAAATATGATTTAAAGGTTGGGCAGAATTAAAAAATGAAATACAGAAGCCTTTAATCACTTGCAGTCATTTCATAGGTATACAAATATCACATCCAGAAGAAAGTATCTCTTACATATATTCTTTTGATGTTTGTGTATTATAAAACATTTTACAGAAGTTGAAGAAAACAGCATTATTTGGAGTGATAGAAGGAGGATACAGTTTACAAGAAAGGGAGAGGTCTGTTAAAGAGACTGTCTCTAGAAATGTNACCCCCCCCCCCCTCCCATTTAATTGCATATCCACACAACAAGGCTAAGTCAATTAAAATGACAATAACTCGTGTAGTATGTAGTATACCAAAAGCAAAAACCTGCTTATCAACCCTCACATGCAAGTGATACAATTAACACCTAGAAAATAAACCACAGAAACCATGTCTCATGCAGGGGGGTGTAAGACAAGCTAGACGCATTCATTCCTGCCAATATTTTATAATTACGATATAATCTGCTTAAGCTACATGAATCGAGAAGTATATTATTAACTCATCTGGCTATAGCCAGGGTGAGCTTTTGCCATCACTTTTCATTCAAAGATCTTCTTCTCTGAAACTACTTGGCCAATTGAAACCAAACTTGGCCACAATAGTCCTTAGATGGTCCCCTGCAAAAAAGTTGTTTTTCAGATCCACACTATATCCAAGAAGGCAGCCAGCGGGGATCATAGTTTTAACATTGGACCCTATGGGAAAAGACATTCAAAGATCTTCTCCTCTGAAAGTACTGGGTCAACTGAAACCAAACTTGGCCACAATAGCCCTTAGATGGTCCCCTGCAAAAAAGTTGTTTTTCAGATCCGCGCTATATCCAAGATGGCCGCCACCGGGGATCATAGTTATAACATTGAACTCTATGGAAAACACTTTCAAAGATCTTCTCCTCTGAAACTACTGAGCCAATTGAAACCAAACTTGGCCACAATAGTCCTCAGAAAAGTTGTTTTTTCAGACCCGCGCTATATCCAAGATGGCAGCAAGCGGGGATTATAGTTTTAACATTGGACCCTATGGGAAAAGACATTCAAAGATTTTCTCCTCTGAAAGTACTAGGCCAATTGAAACCAAACTTGGCCACAATAGTCCTTAGATGGTCCCCTGCAAAAATGTTGTTTTTCAGATCGACGCTATATCCAAGATGGCTGCCAGCGTGGATCATAGTTTTAACATTGGGCTCTATGGGAAACACGTTCATGGATCTTCTCCTCTGAAACTACAAGGCCAATTGAAACCAAACTTGGCCACAATAGTCCTTAGATGGTCCCCTGCAAAAAAGTTGTTTTTCAGATCCAAGCTATATCCAAGATGGCTGCCAGCGGGATCATAGTTTTAACATTGGACCCTATGGGAAAGGACATTTAAAGATCTTCTCCTCTTAAACTACTGGGCCAATTGAAACCAAACTTGGCCACAGTAGTCCTTAGATAGTCTCCTGCAAAAAAGTTGTTTTTCAGATCCGCGCTATATACAAGATGGCCACCAGCAGGGATCATAGTTTTTAACATTGTACCTTATGGGAAAAGACATTTAAAGATCTTCTCCTCTGAAACTACTGGGCTAATTGAAACCAAACTTGGCCACAATAGTCCTTAGATGGTCCCCTGCAAAAAAGTTGTTTTTTAGATCTGCGCTGTATCTAAGATGGCTGCCAGCCGGGATCATAGTTTAACATTGGATTCTATGGGAAACACATTCAAAGATCTTCTCCTCTGAAAAAACTGGGCCAATTGAAACCAAATTTGGCCACAATAGTCCTTAGATGGTCCCCTGCAAAAAAGTTGTTTTTCAGATCCGCGCTTTATCCAAGATGGCTTCCAGCAGGATCATAGTTATAACATTGGACCCTATGGGAAAAGACATTTAAAGATCTTCTCCTCTAAAACTACTTGGCCAATTGAAACCAAACTTGGCCACAGTAGTCCTTAGATGGTCCCCTGCAAAAAAATTATTTTTTAGATTCGCGCTATATCCAAGATGGCTGCCAGCGGGAATCATACTGTACAGCTCACACGGATGAACGCAAAGTCCTTGTTTTTGGGTGGATTTTCGCGACGTGGACTGATTAGCCAAGTCCGTGTAGCAGGGTGGACGATCGCGGACTTCCACCTTAAATTACGTGACCCAACGTGGACAAATTTTTGAAAACGGAATCCTCGTGGAACCATCGCGGCCACACCGAGGAAATATTAGATGTACATATGTTTGATTTCATTGCAAACATAAAAATCGAGGAATATTTACATCCTTGGACTAACATGTTTGATTTCGTTGCAAACATACAAACCCAGGAATATTTACACCATGGGACTAACATTATTTGTCAGTTCATTATAAACGGAAACCAAATGCATGTAAAAATATAAATAAAACATTCAACATTCCTAGATATGTATGTATTTGTTATCAAAAGCATGCTTCAATAATTGTTGAAAGAGCGCCTCTACCTAATTTGTATTCATATTACCTGAGATATTGATTTTTTTCATTGGCCGGTTTTTGTTCTATTTTTAGAAAATTACCTAGTGCCTATCTTCTATATATAAAATCTAATGGCTTCCGAAATGTGCTATATCCAGGCTTTATTTTAAATTTTAAGCTATTTATGATAAAGATTTCATAGACAACAATTTTTGAAAGAATATTTTGATAAAAGTTATAAATCTGAGACCTGACAAGTGACAATTACGCAACTAGACGACGCCGAGGGATTCTTGTTGTTGACAGTGAATATTTTATTTTTATTTCCATCTACGCAAATTTCCGCTTGAAAATATTTGAAAGAACAGTGGTTTGACAGAATATTCATGCTTATTTTCACGGCAACGCCAACGAGACAAACAAAAAATTTAGGCTTGCAAATATCGTATAATTCTAAAATAACTTGACGATCTGCATGGGAACATTGGTTGTCAAAGAAAATAATATTTATATAACTTCAACATGTTCAACCAGTCAAACTTTCTGATTATGATAATTTTGGGGAAAATGGTCATTTGTTGACATTAAGCTCAATATTTTCAATTACATTTTTCACGACAACACAATGATTTCTAGATGCTGACCCGCGATGATTCCACGTTCAACACGATGTCACGAGGGGTCCACACAGGTAAATATTTTGTCCACGTTCTCAATTAGGTTGTCCACGTTCAAGATCGTGGTGGAATTCCACGTTTGGCAAAATTTGTCCGTGATGACAACAAGGATTTTGCGTTTTCCATGTGAGCTGTACAGTAGTTTAACATTGGATTCTTTGGGAAAAACATTCAAAGATCTTCTCCTCTGAAACTACTGAGCCAATTGAAACCAAACTTGGCCACAATAGTCCTTAGATGGTCCCCTGCATAACAGTTGTTTTTCAGATCCGCGCTATATCAAAGATGGCTGCCAGCGGGATCATAGTTTTTACATTGGACCCTATGGGAAAACACTTTCAAAAATATTCTCCACTGAAACTACTGGGCCAATTGAAACCAAACTTGGCCACAATAGTCCTTAGATGGTCCCCTGCAAAAAAGTTGTTTTTCAGATCTGCGCAATATCCAAGATGGCTGCCAGCGTGGATCATAGTTTTAACATTGGACCCTATGGAAAAACACTTTCAAAGATCTTCTCCTCTGAAACTACTCAGCCAATCGAAACCAAACTTGGCCACAATAGTCCTTAGATGGTCCCCTGCAAAAAAGTTGTTTTTCAGATCCTCGCTATATCCAAGATGGCAGCCAGCGGGGATCATAGTTTTGACATTGGACCCTATGGGAAAAGACATTCAAAGATCTTCTCCTCTGAAACTACTGGGCCAATTGGATCCAAACTTGGCCAAAAGAATTGCACCCCATCCAAAATAGCTGCTAATCTGGAACATAGTTTAACTTATGATAATATAATATCAATGTCTATTCAAAAATTTGAAAATAATGCCCTTAAAACATTGGGACTATTTTAACTGCATATGTCAGCCGTGGCCCAGGTGAGCGATACAGGCTCTCGAGAGCCTCTTGTTTAATATTTTAAAACAATTAAATAGAATATATATTGCCTTCGAACGACTAAAATGGAACTAAAACATGCCCTAAATGTGTAAATCTTTGACACTGAAATAACCTCGGACTCGGACGCGTGCTCCATGCCTTATGACGTCGTGAAAAGGTAAGTAATTTACTGATGTCAACAATGGCGTTTCGACAGTGATTTGTTTGATTTTTTTATTTTGAGGGGGAGAAAAATAATCAAACTCCAGTGAGAGGGTCAGACAAAAAATCTCGGACACCCTCGGGTAAGATTTCTAGCGTCTCGGACTCGGCAAGCTTCGTCTGAGTACTTGAAATCTTACCCTTAGGTGTCTGAGATTTTTCTGTCTGACCCTTGCTCTGGCATGAGATTCTTATATTCTTTGATCTGCTCTGATATAAGAAGTTAATATTCTCTCACCAATCATGAAACATGAACACTGGACAGAAATTAATATTCAATACAAAAACATGGCCTAATTTTGTAATTGAAAAAAAATCAATTTGGATGTCGAGAAGAAGAAATGAAAAAATGATTTATGCTTGAATTTTACTGCACATTTCATACTATTGATGTCATGAAAATTTTTAATTTGTCAGATCAAATTTCATAGAAAATTAAATTTAATTAAATGTTTTACAGGTTACGTTCTAGCGGGTTTTCATAACGAAGGACCAAAATCAGAGACATTTAATCTCTCAGAGACCAAAGATGTATTTAAGAAAGTAATGGTAAGGCATGAATTGCACCAGTAGATATTAGAGAATGCACATGAACCACATGACCGTTCTTGTTCTAAAATTCATTGACGTTTTGAGCATTCTAGCACAATGCTGATAACCTTTATATATAGAACATGACACAATTAGATCTAGCTTTCATGTAAATCAGGTTCCATAAAAAGTGGTGGTCTCCAGCATATTTTTATGCCCCGCCCATGAATGTGGAATGGGCATATAATGTTACCCTCATCCGTCCGTCCGTACATCCGTACGTCCGGTTAAGTTTTGCATTAAATTCCATTTGTCAGAAACTGTAAGAGGTAGAACAATAATAATAGGTCAGCAGGTAGATTTTTGATAACTAGGTAGTTTGACTGTTTGACCTATATTTCATGCTTGAGTGACTCTGGTTCAGTTTTATGTTTAAGTCCATTTTTCAACAACCATACATTATGGGACAATGATATTTCATCAAATTAATTGCCTTGATGAGTACTACCCAAATCATTGACAATTAGGTGGCTTTGACCTATATTTTACGCTTCAGTGACTTTGGTTAAGTTTTGCATTAAAGTCCATTTCTCAACAACTACACATTATAGGACAATGACAAATTAATTGCCTTGATGAGTATGTACTACCCGAATCATTGACAATAAGGTGGCTTTGACCTACATTTTACGCTTTAGTAACTTTGGTTAAGTTTTGCGTTTAAGTCTATTTCTCAACAACTTCATATCATAGGACAATGATATTACATCAAAGTAATTGCCTTGATGAGTACTACCTTAATCATTGACAATAAGGTGGCTTTGACCTACATTTTAAGCTTCTGTGAATTTGGTTAAGGTTTGCCCTTAAGTCCATTTCTCAACAACTACACATTATAGGACAATGATATTTCATCAAATTAATTGCCTTGATAAATACTGCCCAAATTAATGACAATTAAGTGGCTCTGACCTACATTTTAATATGAGGTTATCCTTTGTGATAAATCTTTTGGCAGGGCATCCATGTCTGACAGACACATTCTCTAGTTGCCATTTGTTTAATCTTTTTCAAAATTTTGTAATTTTTATCTTTATTCCATGGACACACCCTATGAAATATATATAGATTACACCACAAAATCCTGTTCAGTACTATATTTTATCCACTAGAGATAGTTGAATTTTAAAATTTTAATTGCGAGGCTTGCTAAGCATTTTAAAATTTCAAATTTAACTATAGAGAGTGGATAAAATATGGTAATAATCGGGATAAAGTGGTGTAATCTTTTTCTCTAACGATCAATGATAAACACCGAGAATTGTATTCCGAATAGATTTGGCAGGAAATGGCACTTTATTCAACATACATGTACTTTGAATGAAGAAAATTTATCTAACGGGTTGAAACCGGTTTAAACTTGACATATCATTAGAGAAATAGATATATAGATTTTCTTGAAATTTACTTTCCACATATGGCCATTTCAGCAACTTATGTCTCTTCAGTGCAGAAAAAATCAAAACAATGGAAATCCAAACATCGGAAGACGTACATGTATAAAAGCTGCTAGAGAACAAAAAATCAAATGGATCTAAATGGAAAACCGAAAATTAGCCAAGGACAGGGCCAAAAATAAAAATATGTCTGTTTGCTGTTCCCCTACTAAGGGTTAAAGCTGTGGGTAGGCAGGTAGAGAAAAAAAAAATATTGATAGGCACCAAATTGTGTAATAATCATTAAATAAAGTGGTGATATAGATATAAATAATTCCAAAAATAGTAAAATTTGTTTGAGAAAGGCAACAAAATTTTTGGATAGGTAAGTAGGTGAACAGCAAACAAACATATTTCAAAGACATATCCTACTTTTAAACCTCCAATATGATATCTTATTGATATTCCTTTTGTACAATATTAATGATGAAAGCTTTAGATTAAGCTAAAAATAATGGGAGGTCACCGACCTAGTTTTAGAGCTATGACGTCATCTTTATTTGCCTCTTTTGAAAGTATTGATTATATACTATATTGCCTATATTTTTACTACATTATAGATTTCGATTGAACTAAAATTATTTTTAATGCTTCATGGTGTCTAGAAAAACAATATGTTACAACAAAATAAAAAATATGCAAATTTTGGTATAAATGGCACAATTTTTAAGTTCCCGCCATTTTTGTCAGGTACTCACAATACGACAAAATCGCTGATCGCAAAAAATTAAAATATGATAATTTGATAACATTTTACAGAAGATAGAGTGTAACCACCTCAACATATTAAGCAAATAAAATCATAGGGTCACTGAATCGGGGAAAAATATATTTGTAAAAAAACTATTGGTAAACTATTAAATGAAGAGGTCTACATAGGGTATAATTTGAATGTTTCCATGTATTTTTTACCGTAAGAATATAAATTGAACCTTATTCGTCGTTCCAATTGCCCGAAAAAAATCACGACATCATAAGTGAATTACAAACCTTTAAGCTCGATTTCCCGGGAAATTTGCCATGTCATAAGGAATTACAAACCTTTAAGCTCAATTTCCCGGGAAATTTGCCATGTCATAAAGGAATTACTAACCTTTAAGCTCGATTTCCCGGGAAATTTGCCATGTCATAAAGGAATTACAAACCTTTTAGCTCGATTTCCCGGGAAATTTGCCACGTCATAAATGAATTACAAACATTTAAGCTCGATTTCCTGGGAAATTTGCCACATCATAAAGGAATTACAAACCTTTAAGCTCGATTTCCCGGGAAATTTGCCACGTCATAAAGGAATCACAAAACAGTAAAGCTCGAAAACAAAATGTGCAGAAACAATAGTAGGATATGCCTTTAATTTATACCTAAAGCTATTCAATATTGAGATACTCCTTATTTTTAAACAAAATTTTCTTAAATTCAGATATGCAACTTATAAGTTGTCAAACCTAATAAATAATGCTCTGTTATTGTTTTACAGGAATACTTACCAGTTGACAAACCAAGATTGATGCACAGTGTATGGCAGCCAGATAAAGTACTAGAGGGTGTAGCTATGGGTGTGGATATATTTGATAGTTCGTATCCTTTTAACAGGGATAAAAGTGTTCTGCTGATCTATGTACAAGTATACTTTTAAGAAGATTTGTAAATATTATTTTTATGACAAAGATTGGTTTAATCAGCATTAATTGAGGAGTAAATTGGCCTTGTCTTAAAAATTTTCAAAATTTAAATTTTAATTAAAATCTCCATCAAAACTTTTCTACACAACATGTTTCCAAATGGTAAATTATTTGAAATCAAAATATACAGTTGAATATCACTGAACTTAAATGGGTTGAACACCATGGCTGTCTCGCCTCAATAGCTCAAAAACTAGTCAAGCAGAAACTGGTGAGTCTCTTAAGTATAAAAAGCCTTTGAAGACTGTAGATACTCTTATGGAACCCCATTTAATAGTGAAATTTCTCTTTTTATTGAAATTTAAAACTACATGTACATGTATAGAAATAAATATCTAATATTTTGCAGACCAAACTGAATTACTTGGATAAAAATCTTTGTTTATAAAATAGAACATAGATGAGAGAACATTTTCAACAAAAAGCCAAAAAAACATACCTGATGAAAACAAATACAAATACAAATATTTTATTTCCATAGATGGGGCCCACAGAGAGGCATGTGTGACATATAAATTAGCAAAGATATCAATAAAAGAGAAATCAAAATTTTTGTGTGACATATAAATTAGCAAAGATATCAATAAAAGAGAAATCAAAATTTTAAATGCATCAAATCTAGTTATAATTAGTTTATATTAAAGTAAATTGTGACAAGTGGTATCTACAGTGCTAAAAATTTTATCTCGTTGACTATTACAATATGTACATCTTATAAGAAAATGAGTTTCATCTTCTACTTCTCAAAAATCACAAGTATTTGGCAAATTAGATATAACAGAATTGAAAATATTAGTCACAGGTAACTTTACCTGTAGGGACAATCATGAAGTATCCATAAAAATAAGTTGTTGTACAGTAATTAAACTTCCTTTAAGGGAGTACGAGCCTCGGATTTCAGAGGCATTCTATATCCTCGGGTTTTATCCATTCAAACAGTGCTAAAATTTTTTGCACATGGATCACATTTTCTTGGTCATAAGTCACTTTAAAATGTATAGAATAGACTGTGTATAAAATTTAATCAACTTCCAATTATAATTTCATATATCTGAAGGCCTATAAACATCTTATGCAAATTGAAGGAAAACTCTAGAGAGATCTGTTTCCCGCCAAAATTTTGACGTCTTATATCTCAAAAATTCCTACATGGATTTTCAAAATTTTTTGCTCAAGTTGTTCCGTTAGATGTTCTCTTCAAGACAAAAGGTCAGAATTTTAATTCTAATTACAAAATTTTTGAGGCTCGTACTCCCTTAACGTATAAATAGATATCCATATGTAGTGACAGAGAAAGGTTGTGCCTTGGTGTTTACATATAAATTAACTGATGAGGAACAACAAAATGGCAACAGTAGTATTCCACAGGGATTTCATATAGATTTGAACGAAAAAAGGTAAGAAGTTAAATTGAATGTGTTTTCCCATAGGGTCCCTAAGTTCCCAGCTGGCGGCCATCTTGGATGAGGTCCACATACATAACAATGTGAAAGGAAAATTTTGGTTACTTCAAAATGGATTTAACCCACCATTTCTTTTGAAATGCTGTACAAAGTTAGAATCATTACAGTTCTAAGGGTGGTTTTGCTTATGTTGTATCTTTTTTTCCCTTACCAGGGATGATTCTACTATACTATTTAGGGCCGCTTAGCGGCCCCAATTTTCGCCAGCGGCCCCAAACGAAATCTTGCCAAAATAAAAAATCCCAAATGGAAAATTTCCAAGATCCATTGTTAGTCCCAGTTCAAACCAAGCGGACCGTTCTTAACACTGTGGATCTTATTCAATATGTTGATTTCAAGTAAGGAAAATCCTTAAAGTTATAAAAAGAAAGGGTATTTCCTCCAAAAAATTATATTTTTGCATGTCACAAACGCGAATATTTCACTAACGCCATTACTGTCAACAAACTACGTGATCGGTAAGGTGTTGATTTTGTAGACAATGAGCTTTTTATATTGCCTCTGACAATTTAAACATTTTAAACATGTAAAGATATATGTTAAAATGGCCTAATATTTTATCCCACAACAGTATATAGGGAATATAAGACTTAGAAGTATCAAATAAGATGTAAAATTAACACGGATACAACGGTCTGCACCGAACCGGTTCAAATTTTTTTCACCACACCTGAATTTCCGGATGTAAGTAAGTAAGTAAGTAAGTAAATTTTATTGAAATTAAAGTCCAACATTGAACTATCATCAATTACATAGATATATAACAAAACAAAAACAAGACATCAAAATGAACGCATTAATTGTTTTATGGTGCTATCACAGCCAAGTACGAGTTATCTCCCATACACCATATAAGAAAGCATTCAATAATTATTTAATATGTAAAATGTTCTTTCAAATATTTGTTCGAGTTGTACATTTTATGAACCCCTGCTATATTAATTTTACAAATATCAAAATCATTACTAGTTAAAATAAATTTGAATTTTTCTTGGTCGGATAAATTTGAAAAAGAAGGAATAACTGAAGATAGGTTGTTATAAAGTTCTAGTCTTTCCTGCTGTAAAGAAGTATGAAACAATGTTATTTTTGTTCAAATTCGTCGTGTTTCAGACTTTTTATTTACATAAATCAGAGAAGGCTTCAGATAAAGACTCGTGCAGTTGATAAACAATGAAATACCAATTTAAAGATAATAAATAACTACAATCATACCGATCTCTACGTAGACTTTGTCATGGTTAGTCCCAGCCGGCTTAATATACGAACAAAAATGGTTTTTCCCTGGATTTTAAGATCAAAAAGCAATGCGGATTATCTACAAATGCGAGAAATACGGGGATTCTTACCGAATTAAGCCTTGGCGGGTCAATCGAGAGCGCTTGCTGTAATACCGCTTGAATTGTAAAATCTAAGAAATGGGACAAATATTTTCATTTAATATGTGCATCTGAGCAACTAGAATGGTAGCTTGAACCATAGGTGTAATAAATTCTGGAACTTCAAGGGGAAAAAATCTATCACATGCCAGTAGAACATGCTCTTTTTGTAGTCAAAGACACGCAGAGGGACACAAATACATGTACCATCTCTAGCAGCAAATATAATAAAGTAACAGAAGACCTAAAACAGCATACATGTATCTTTATATGCCCAATCGTCACTTAAAAAATTCCCAATCTGATTCAAAATTCCCAATTGGGTGCAAAGGGGACCCATTTTAAATCCTGTGGAATCAACCCTGCTTACATTTCAGCACTAGACAAGTCTGATCGATACTCTTATTATTACCCTTATTAATATATGAACTTGTTCTCATTTCAGATATTTTGATGATTTTGGTCCACTGTTAGACAGCTGTACATGTTATACATGTAAAAATTTTACCAGATCTTACATTAATCATCTCTTGAACACATCAGAACTATTATCTTCAGTGCTACTCATGATGTAAGTTATAAATAGGATCTTTAGGACCTTTACAAAAAATATTTCATTGAATAGACTGGATTATGTGACTTCCTAGATAAGAACTCTTATGTGTCTGAATAGGGGCTGATTGATATCTCAATAGGGTCTTTAAGTCTCGTCATGTGAAATCACGATAAAATTCAAATTTGAAAACGTTTCCCGCCAAAATATGACATTGTGGGATTATGACATCTTTCTTGTTTGCTTGATTATGTACCCGGAAGTCCCAAAACTTGACGAGACTTACAGACCCTATACCAGTAAGGTTTGGCAGGACTTCAATCTTGACATATTGAATATATCAATTAGAAAAATATGAAAGGATATGGAGTGTATGTACATGTTACAAGAACGCACACGATACATAGAAAACTCTAGTTTATCAAGGACAAGGCTTTTAATTGTGTCTACTTCTTGATGTCGCCTGAGGGTCTTCCACCAGAGGTGAACAATATTTACCTCCTCAAACGAGATCAAGAAGGCCCTTAGCATGCACTTGAGCGGTATTCTTGACAAAAATGTTGAGAAAAATCATTACCTGCATAGCTCCTGAATTGTTAATTAATTTTGACATACAACGTTAACTAGATTTCAATTGACACAGAATTTACCAGGAGCATTAAAAATATATTAAAATGGATCACCCCTTCTTTATAAATATGTGTGCCCAATTGTCGTTTGAATATTACAAAATGTTTAAAGAAAAGTCAAATACTAGTGAAATAATTTATGGTTTTAAAATTTGTAAATAAATGTAATATAATGCAATAGACCATATCTGAGTTCTGGTATTTAGATTCACCAGTTGTTGTTTGTCTGCCCTATATCAAAAAAATGTCTGCCCCATTTGACCTAGAATGAACTGCAACAACATATTTTCAGGATATTTTTTGTACTGTGATGTGTTGAGAAGTGGTTGGTAAACCTGATACCAGAGCTCAGTTTTTGGTAAAAAACACCTTTAAGAATTTTTAGTTCACCTCAACGAAATTGGGGGGACTATTGGAGTACCCCTGGCGTCCGTGTCCACATTTGGTTGTATATCTAAGTTAGTATGTGGGTAGGATCATCAAACTTTGCATGCAGGTGCATCTTGGTTGACTAACAGCCTCCAAGAAAATTAGGTCTCTCTGATCTACAATGTATATTTTCAGCTTGATAGGCTTACATTCAAATTTCTCAGTAACTATACATAGTACAAATGGAATGTTGTCTCCTTGACATTTACCCCATTTCCTTTCTTTTTCATAATCATCTAACTATGCATATGCATGTATCTCGATCCAGGCAAAATTAGGTCACTTTAACCTATATTTTCTGCTTGAGTGACTCACATTCAAGTTAATGTCCAAGTTCAGATCTCAGTCACTGAATATGGTAGGATCATCTAAACATTGCACATGCATGCATCTCTGATGGTAGGTAACAGTGTTCCAGCAAGGATTTAAAAGGGGCAGGGTGTCAGTCCTGAAAAGGGCACTTTAGCGCGCTGACTGAAATAGGAAAAGGACACTCAAGTGCGATGATTGATAATTTAAAAGGCTTACAAAACACTATCTTTTATTATATCAGCAAAATACATTCATATATATTTAGGGGGGAGGGGGGTAAGACCTTTTCAGTAAATGTGGTTTGGACATTTTCAACAGGTTGTTAACTGTTTGGGAGAAAGTTTAAGATTGTTAGCCTGTTCAAGAATCCCCTCCTGTCTCCTCTTATACATAAATGTATATGCTGGTAATATGTTAGTAGTGTAACCATGTTACTTTTGAGATAGATCAACTTTTGAGATAGATCAAGAATTAAGTTCTGTTCCATTGTCAATTATTTTCCCATTTTTTTCAAGGTACATTAATTTCCAAGAGAAAACTGTAGGGTTGAACCACAAGGCAATCAGAGTATTTTTTATGCAGATGCCATTACTCAAATGATTATTAAACATTTTATATCATAATATGGAAAGGGCACTTCAGTGTGGTAATTTTAAATTCAAAAGGTGTATCAAAAGGTAACTGTGTCACTGTACTGTGTTGTTTTAATTGTAGATTTATGTTAGGTTTTTGCAGTATTTACTTCAAGTGCAAGTGGTAGTTTCACAATGTCAATCTCTATATTAATTTAATTGACAAAGTTATTTTGAAATCACTGAAATTGCTGATTGAAATTTTATATCATAGTATGAAGATAATACAATTTAGCTAATAAAAGGAAAAATGATCTGCAAATAATTAAGAATGATGTTTTTTATTGTTTGCTTTATGTTTAAAATTGATGCAGAATAATTTTTTACTATCAATCTTTCTAAGAAAAATAGAAGTATGGCTGTAAAAGGGGAACAAAATTGAAATATTTCAGATGAAAAATTAAAGGGAAATAACTCACAGCCACAACCACGTGTCTCACAGCCACAACCACGTGTGGTATATAAAATAATATAAATTTAGAACAGGGTAAATCATTTTGCATTGAGATGTTCTAAATCATTTAAGAATCATTCTTAATAGGGTTAATTAAAGGCTCAGACAATTCTTTAATTAACAGGAAAGGTGTTCAATCAGCTGTAACAACTATTTAAACACTAATTACTGAGGCCATAAATAGATAATTGATTTACAAATGTTTGCTGATTTGTAACATTCAAAGTGACCACATACGATTTTAGAATATAGACTGAGGACAGGAAAGATGATGCAAAGGGCATGAAGGGTGCAAAAGTCATCAGGGGCGCTGCAAAGGGCACCAAGGAGGCGGCGCCCTTCTAAAATGGGCTAGTGGGAACACTGGGTAATAATTCAGAAGTGGATGATGAATATCATTTTTTTTTAATATTTGTACTGAATTTTCAGAATCTAGAAAAACATTATTTGATATCATAAAAGAATCCAGTGTAAATTTTGATCAAAGATCATCATTCCACAAAGTATTTTGGACTTTTAATTGTGAAGATATAACCATTTTAAATAGCCATGGGAAGTTCCTCTTGGAGTCTGGTTTAACTTAGCCTTTAGAATAGTTATACTGTAACAATATATGTTTTTGACTGATCTTATTATTAATAATATATATCTACTGTATGATATATAAATTGTTTTTAGTTTTATGCTCATTTATGTCAAAACCATTATTTGTGCTGTCATTGCCCCTCATGGGCCCATAATTGGTCAATAAACTTGTATTCTTGGTAGGTCAGCATCCAGGCAAATTAAGGTCAATTTGACATATATTTTTTGCTTGAGTGACTTGCATTTCAGTTTACGTCCAAGATCAGATTTCAGTCCCTATACATGGTAGAATCATCTAACCTTGCACATGCATGCATCTCAGATGGTAGGTTATCATCCAGGCAAAATTGGGTCACTTTGACTTATATTTTCCACTTGAGTGACTTACATTCAAGTTTATGTCCGAGTTCAGATCTCAGTCACTATACATGGTAGGATCATCTAACCTTGCACATGCATGCATCTCTGATGGTAGGTTATCATCCAGGCAAAATTGGGTCACTTTGACTTATATTTTCCACTTGAGTGACTTACATTCAAGTTAATGTCCGAGTTCAGATCTAAGTCACTATACATGGCAGGATCATCTAACCTTGCACATGCATACATCTCTGATGGTTTGTAAGCATCCAGACAAAATTATGTCACTTTGACCTATATTATTCTCTTGAGTGACTTACATTCAAGTTTATGTCTGAGTTCAGATCTCAGTCACTATACATGGTAGAATCATCTAACCTTGCACATGCAGACATCTCTGATGGTTTGTAAGCATCCAGACAAAATTAGGTCACTTTGACCTATATTATTCTCTTGAGTGACTTACATTCAAGTTTGTGTCTGAGTTCAGATCTCATTAATTGTTTTAATCTCACACATAAATGCATCTCGGATGATTGATGAGTATCTAGGCCAAATGAGGTCACTTTGACTTATATTTTCTGCTTGACTGACTTACACTCAAGTTTAAATCCAACTTCAGATCTGCAGTGACTGTACATGGTAGGATCATCTAACCTTACATATGCATGTATTTTCGATAGTAGGTCAGTATCCAGGCAAAATTGGATTGCTGTGACAGTGTGCCATAATGAGGCGAACTTTGTAATTATTGATTACCTATGTTTGGTCCTCCAGTCATATAAGGACTGTTCTATCTAAATGGAGGTAAGAGGATTGGAAGACAGTTCTGATCTAAACCTTTGCTTCACAACATATGTCTGCAAATAAAATATCCCTTCCTTCTATCCCACATCTATTTTAATGGAATAGCCATAAGAAAGTCTGCTTTGAAGGATAATATAAATTTTGTGATGATAAAATATATAATTTATGCCTACAATTTCCTAACAATATTAATACATTTTATGTTTATAATTTCTTTTTCAGTCACAATTTTCACCACTACTTTGATTTTTTCCACCACATCAGACAGTCACTACAGAATGGTAACTATGGCAACCTGAACAACCTTATACAGAAACAGATACAAGTTGACAGCTGACATACATTTATTTTAAAGCAATAAATATTATTTTATTTAGTTTTTACTTATTGCAAAACCTACAGAAAAATTGTAGTAAGGTGAGATTTTTGCAATTTGTAAAAGTCATTCAGATTTCTCTGATTTCATCCAGTATTAAAATGTAAAATATCTTGCCCAATTACACCCAATTTTCTAGTCATCAAAGTCTTCAGAAGCTCATATTAAGTCAGTAAGCAAGATTTTATTAGATTGTAGATTTTCCTTCCATGTGAAACAAATCATTATTGTGTCCATGCTATACTAAGGTAAAAGTCCAAGAGAGCCTTTCCCGCCATTTTTTAAAATGTGAAATATCTTGTAAACAAGGCCCATAACCTATCAATATTTTACCTTACTTTATTCCTTTAACAATGCTATTTCCATCTAGGGTATCAATTTAAAGTCATAGGTTTATCAAATTTCACCTTACTACATCCTTAAATAACCCAAAAAGTGTTTTCTTCTTGTGAATTTTATCTCAAGTTGAGCATTTTCAATCATCTAATGATTGAGTAGGAAAAAAATTCTTTCCTTATTACACATATTTTTATATTCCTATGAGACTGAATTTCTCCAGGGACTTGTAAAAGATCATTGAATCATGCTTGCACTTCTGGCTTGATGTCATTGTAAAGGAGTAGGGGCGATAAATGCCTTATTCAGCCTGAAAAATAAATTTGTTTGAATTCATGGAATTTTCTCATTGAAATGTACTATGGGTATGGCTTTTCAGTAAACAATAAGGTTTCTCAAATAATGATAAATGATTATTGAGTTTTGGAGTGTAGAAGAAGGGGCAAATTGAAGATTTTGTCGAAATATGACAAATTTGACCAATTTTTACCTCTTTTTTGTAGAGGAAATATAGAGCACATGCAAGAACCACAAAAATATTTATATGAGAGGTTCAATTCATTTGTACCAATAAGTTGGTAAATTATCTAATTGGTTCTTGAATGTGCTCGATATTTCCAGTTAGGAAAACTGTTCGAAAATCTGCCAAATTCTGTGTATGTCTATGAAAATGCTCAAGAGTAGCATTTTCATGACGTCAGAACTATACCTTTTGTGACGTCATTGGTTCTAACTTTTGTATTTTTTCTCTAAATGTTATCTTAACTTTGAAACGAACATGAAAGAAAATCTTGAGGTGCAAATTAGAAATTCAATGGAATCTTGGGCCAAATCAACCCCTTATCGCACCTTGTCCTTTTGTATTGGAATTCACTGTGTATGTACCCTAGTTTTGAATGTAATGCTTTTATTTCCATATTTTCGTGGCTGTGTTGTGTCTTTGTTTTTCTGTATTTTCATTTTGACCATGTCGTCACAGTAGTGATCTGTATGTTTTCTGATTTTAAAACTATAAGAATACAAAAAGTATTATATTTTTGGAACAAAAAATCTAATAATAAGATTTCATCCTCTGAAGGTGATTTTTTTTTTCATCTCACACCTCTTCTCCATCGTACTGTTCTTCATTTATATCATTTATCAAAAGTATATGAACACGTATGGTATGAAATATTTTTAAAATATCTAGTCATTTGGTTTCATCCTCTTTACAGGAGAAATGTTTAATCCTTCTGGTACCTTTTTGCCTGTGGTTAACCAGTTCATCTTCAAGTTACTTTACCTGTACTGGGAGATTTATCTGCATGGAAAATTACATTTTTTTAAGGAGTTTGACTATCAAAAAATTCCTGGCCGGCACCATGACATCATTGAAAGATATGACGTGTCTATGACCAAAATGGAAATGCACATTTTCAGCTAGATTTCACTTCTTCACAGATTTGATATCAGT
Organism: Modiolus philippinarum; assembly: GCA_002080025.1. Classification (NCBI taxonomy): domain Eukaryota; kingdom Metazoa; phylum Mollusca; class Bivalvia; order Mytilida; family Modiolidae; genus Modiolus; species Modiolus philippinarum. Next base: position 75,051 of record MJUU01039579.1, read on the forward strand.
TTTTATTTTACGGGCTGGATTGATCGGCAGTATGACAGGTATGACAGGTGCTTAATGCTTGCACTTCCAGAGCACCTGATGTCATTCTCGGTTTTTTATACGACCGCAAAAAATTTGAGGTTGTATAATGGTATGGCGCTGTCGGCGTCGTCGTCGTTGTCGTCCGGCGTCGTCGTATGTAGACACTTTTGTTTTTGGTCAATAACATAAGTTCCAGTTGACCAGTCATTATGAAATTTTACCACTATGTTCATTTGCACAAAAGGAAGGCTGGGGTGGGTTTTGGACATTTTGGCCCCTCCCGTTTTCAAAAAAGGGGCCAAAAAGGGTATAATTGGGTATTTTCACATATTTGGCTGTAAAATATTTATTATTTATTGGATTTTGATGGGGTTTCTTGCATAGTGTTCCTAATTAAATTTCGTATCAGATGTATGTCAACGGAATTTATGTGGCATGTACCGTTCAGGAGATAAATGGGGCCCAAAAGGGGCGATTTTCAAAAATTTTATTTTATTTATTTTAGTCCGATTTTGATGCAGTTTTTTGCAATGGATTCCTTTTGAAAATAAACATAGAGATGCACCATCAGCTTTTTGACAATTTGTTTCTTTTCTGAGGTATGAGGGGCCAAATGGGGACAAAAGTGCAAATTTGCAGATTACCTAAAATTTTTATTTTTCATCGGATTTCGATTGGGTTTTTTTCTTTGAATTCCTCCTGATCATAAGCTTACAGCAGTATGTCGACAGATTTTGCATAGCTCTTACCGTTTCCAAGCTACAAGGGGTCAAAGGGGTCAAAATTGCAATTTTTCCAAATATGTGAAACCTTTATTTTTCATTGGATTTCGATAGGAATTTCTTCTTTGGATTCCTCTTGATATAAGCTTTCTGTATTTTGTTGACATACCTCTTGCCTTTTCCGATATATATATAAGGAATTATAAGAGCTAATTTTTATTTTCCTAAGTTTGTGTGCAGCTAATTACTGGGTCAAGCTCTTTATTCTGTGCATTTAATTACTGTATCAAGCTCTTTACTGTGTCCTCATTCATTTTGAATTACACTTGTACAAATTTCAGTGTTCGACATGCTGCGGTCGTATCATGCTGCGCTCGGCGTAGCCCTTTATTTATTGGAGTTGAGTTGACTATCATTGGACTGATCTTTCTGTGGCTATGAAAACCAGATTTTCATGGTGTTGTTCGGTGCTGTTTTTTTTTTTTTTTTTTTTTTTTTGTTTTTTTTGTAAACAATACATTTACGTAAAAGATATGCAACATTACAATTTTGACACCATTTGTTCTATTTTGACAAACATAAACTCCACAATCGCAAATTCTTATCCCATTTATTGTCTTTCAACAAAAAGGTAAAATTGTGGAAATTGCCACTTCTTTTTGCTGACTTTCGTAATGGTGTATAGAAAATATGTTTGACCCCTTGTGACTTTGCATAGTAATTACATATCAGTCATGTATTGCCCACCTTGTAAATGGGTTATGGATTATCTAATTGACACCTTTGTTATGTTCCCAAGTAATTACATATCATTTAAGTGCTGCCATTCTTGACAATGGCTTACATATAATTCATGGACCTATTGTTAGCTCACCTGACCCCAAGGGTTGGTGTGAGCTATTGCCATCACTTGGCGTCCGTCGTCCATCCGTCTGTTAAACTTTCACAATTTCATTTTCTCCTCTGAAACCACTGAAGCAAATTTAACCAAACTTTACAGGAATAGTGTATGAAATGTCTTTTACAAAGATTGTCCATTTCGTTTCAATCCCTCAAAAATATGACCACCAGTGCAGAACTTAGGTTTAACATAGGACCCTATAGGAAAAATCACGTTTTCATCTTCTCCTCTGAAACCACTGAAGCAAATTCAATCAAACTTTTCAGGAATGATTTATGGAAGGTCCTTTACAAAGATTGCTCATTTCGATTTGGCCGTCAACGCGCATTGGGCCCTATGGGAAAAATCACATTTTTAGCTCACCTGACCCAAAGGGTCAGTGTGAGCTATTGCCATCACTTGGCGTCTGTCATCCATCCGTCCGTCCCCACTTCCGTCCGTTCGTCTGTCCATCTGTCCATTAAACTTTTCACATTTTCATCTTTTCCTCTGAAACTACTGAAGCAAATTCAACCAAACTTTACAGGAATGATTTACTCAAGGTCCTTAACAATCATTGCTCATTTCATTCCGATCCAACAAAAAACAGGGCCGCCAGCATGGAACATGGTTAAACATTGGACCCTATGGGAAAATCACATTTTCATCTTTTGCTCAGAAGAGGCTGAAGCAAATTCAACCAAACTTTACAGGAATGATGTATATAAAGGTTCCTTACAAAGATTGCTCATTTCTTTACGATTCGGAAAAAAAAACATGGCCACCAGCGCGGAACTTAGGTTTAACATTGGACCCTATGGGAAAAATCACATTTTCATCTTCTGCTCTGAAATAGCTGAAGCAAATTCAACCAAACTTTACAGGAATGATGAAATAAAGGTCTTTAACAAAGATTGCTCATTTCCTTCCGATCCGACAAAAAACATGGTCACCAGCAGGAAACATCAACATTTGACCCTATGGGAAAATCACATTTTCGTCTTCTCCTCTGAAACGGCTGATGCAAATTCAACCAAACTTTACATGAATGATGTACTAAAGGCCCTTAACAAAGATAACCCATTTCGCTCCAATCAAATGAAAACATGGCCGTCAGCAAGGAACATTATTTAACATTTGACCCTATGGGAGAATCACATTTTTAGCTCATCTGACCCAAAGGGTAAGTTTGAGCTATTGGCATCACTTGTCATCCGTTGTCCGTCGTCCAGCGTCCGTCCGTTAACTTTTCACATTTTCATCTTCTCTAAAAACACTGAAGCAAATTCAAACTTTACATGAATGATGTATCGGAGGTCCTTTAGAAAGATTGATCATTTCGTTCCGATCCAATAAAATACATGGCCGCCAGCGCTGTATTTAGGTTTAACATTGGACCCTATGGGAAAAAATCACATTTTTATCTTCTCTGAAACCACCGAACCAAATTCAACCAAACTTTACAGAAATGATGTATGGAAGGTCCTTTACAAAGATTGCTCATTACCCTCCAATCCGATAAAAAACATGGCCGCCAGTGCAGAGCTAAGGTTTAACATTGGAAAAAATCACATTTTCATTCTCCTCTGAAGCCACTTAAGCAAATTCAACCAAACTTTACAGGGATTTTAACAAAGATTTCTCATATCATTTGGATCCGATAAAATACATGTCCGCCAGCACGGAGCAAGGTTTAACATTGAACCCTATGGGAAAATCACATTTTCATCTTCTCCTCTGCAACCACTCACTTACCACTGCATTAAATTCAACCAAACTTTACAGGAATAATGTACTAAAGGTTCTTAACAAAGATTGCTCATTTTCCTCGGATCTGATAAAATGCATGGCTGCCAGCAGGGAACATGTATTGGACCCTATTACCGCCGAAGCAAATGTAACCTAACTTTGCAGGAATGAAGTTTGGAATGTCCTTAACAAAGATTGCTCATTTCGTTTTGATGCGATAAAAAACATGGCCGCAAGCACATATCATAGTTTAACATTGGACCCTTTCGGAAAATCTCATTTTCATCTTCTTCTCTGAAAAAAATGAAGCCAATTCAACCAAACTTTACAGGAATGTATATGGAAGATCCATAACTAGGATTTCTCATTTTATTATGATCCGATAAAAAAAACATGGCGGCCAGCGAGGAACATAGTTTAACATAGGATCCCATGGGAAAATCTTCATTTTCATCATCTACTCTGAAACCATTAAAGCAAATTTAACTTTACTATATTGGAGTAATGTATGGAAAGATGTTAACAAAGAATACTTATTTCAATTGAATCCGACAAAAATATGGATGTCAGAACATACTAGTAGCTTAACATTAGACCCTATAGGAAAAAATTTTTGGTCATCAGCATAGGCATGGTTTAAAAGCCTCAGTTAAATGAACCAGGAAATCCGCCAAAAAAAGACATCTATTTTAGATCAAAACTATACCTAAGTGCATTTCCCTTCAAAGTAATTTAGTATTGACTAAAATACAATTAATTAATGAAATAATTTCCTGATACAATTATTCGTGATGTCATTTTTATCTCCCCATTTTAGTTCTTTCCTTTAACAAAATCATAGAGGATGTTGACGAATAACTGAAATGGCAAGGAATTATTCTTTATTTCATGTATTTTATGATAAGGTAAAAGATATATTTTGAGATTTCATTGCAAAATTGTTTAGATAGAGAACATAACTTTTTCCATCATTTTCTATCATTCTGTTGTAGTTGAGAACTGGCCTGATGTACCCGATTTGTATTTGTTCTTTGCTAGAACACTTAACATTAGGCCTATAACAAATAAAAACAAGAGGAAAGTTGTCAATGTGACAGCAAACCGGGTTTTCTTTTACATGGACAGTATATCTTACACATGGGTTGACCCTCAATATTTGAAATGTACTTATAATTTTCATTAATTTTCAATGTTTAACCTTCCACCAAACTAGCCTATTTCTGAAAGTTCAGCGACTTGAATTTTAATCAAAAAGGAAAATAAAAGTACTGTGCATACATGTACCTCTGATGACGCCTGTTGAGGGCGAAACATGTCGACAATAAATTACATGCAGTTTCCTTAAGTGTTGTTGTCAATCATGTTGGTACCTCTGATACAGGTACAAACTAGATGTTGTCGGAAACGACAGCTATCCCCGCACTCCCTGTTTGACACAGAAAACAGTTGTTATACACCCTGTGCATAATTTTTTTCATTATCTTTGAAATCTACCTATTGATAGTCATTATTGTTACTAAAAGAATTCTAGGATATATGGTTGCTAAGTAGAATTCCAAAAAATAAGTGGTCTTTGAGACTTTCAGGAAATTNATAAAAACTTCCTGTCTCAAATACTGTAGGAGATTTGCCTCGGACAAAGGGGGTACCTTATTGTTAAAAGTTCAACAACTGATATTCTTGAAATAAATTATCAAAAATCAAAATCAAAGTACCATGCACACCTTTGATATATGTACAATTATCTGCAAAACAAAAACTTCCTGTCTAAAATACTGTAGGAGATTTGCTCCGGACAAAAGGGGTTCCTTATTAACAAAAATTGATGTAAAAATGACTAAGTTCAACAACTAATATTTCTAAAATCAATCATCAAAAATCAAAATCAAAGTACCATGCACACCTTTGATGTAAGTACAATTGATCCGCAAAATAAAAACTTTCTGTCTCAAATACTGTAGGAGATTTGCTCTGGACAAAGGGGGTACCCTATGGTTAAAAATTTGACGTAAAAATGACTAAGTTCAACAACTGATATTTTTGACA
>MJUU01039579.1:80631-92554 GCA_002080025.1 Modiolus philippinarum
ACCATGCACACCTTTGATATATGTACAATTGATCTCCAAAATAAAAACTTCCTGTCACAAATACTGTAGGACAAATGATGTACCCATTTGGCAGCCGCCCGCCCACCCGCAGTTTTCACCATTTTAATAACCGGATTTTTCCGACGGAAAACCTGGTTAAAAAGCACACTGCTAAAATTTTAATTGTTCTAGGCCAATTCCTCTCACTGATACTGCCGATGTCTACTGAAATCCATGATAATTCTTTACCAAACCCTTCGGGAAGTTTTGAACTTGATTTTTCTTCCGTAATGCGACAGTGTTTTACCAGCAGACTAGGCTAATTGAGCTAGCCGGCAGTTAAGCGGAGAGCACTACTTGACCCATCTTTCAAAATTACGTTTTGTCTTATTCTTTTCCTTTTCAAGATTGTGGTCTTGGAGTTAGTAGTCTGCCTGTAATGGGTTTTATTTTTATGTTTATTATAGGGAAACGGGATAGAGATAATGTGAGTTTTGGGTACCCATAAACCGGTTTAACCCTACCGCTAGCCCTTGCTAGTGCCGGTACCAAGTCCGGCTATCCCGAGTTCATATCGAGAGTTCATATCGTTGTCTACGTTTGTGTTGTTTTTCTTGTGCAGTTCCTTAGTAGATTGTGGCATGTAATTTTAATTTCCTGCAATTGTAAGTGTTTACTGTTATCTTTACTATATTAATTTACCATTGTAACGACATGAAAAAAGCGACCATGCATGCTGACGCCACGTTTCAAGAACACAACTTTCAGCTTCTGATGTAATGTTAACAGTTTTATTAGTTTAGGAGTTGTTATTGCTCCCCTTTAGGTCGTTGTCTCTTTGATACATTCCCCGTTTCCCTTCTTTTTCTATTGTTTATTACGTCATGTGTACATTGAACTTTTACTGGAAAAGCCAAATATGGCGACAATTATAGGTAACCAAAGATTTCCTAAAATACACAAAATAATCTGTAATTGTATTAGAATCCTGGCCATTTGTGTCGCTTTTTACCTCTCGTTAACACTTGGGGTGGAATAAGACGACATAAATTGCCAGTCTTGTGTAAAACATTGATAAACCGGATGTAAATTCTTTCTTATTGCAGAGAAAAGATAACAGGAAACACCAACAATGGCCGAAAATCACATGCTACAATAGACCATTTGCCAATTCAAACGGAATTCCCGAATTTGACCTCGCGTTTTACAAACTTGGACAAAGGGAAGCAACTCTAGACCGGACAAACACGGTTAGTTTACAACGTAAACTAACCAAAATGTAAAAATTATTTTCTCTTGACCTGTAAGGATTTCAAACTTCGACTTTGGTGAACTTTGTCAAAATAATATGACCTTTTATGTGCCTGTTTGATTTGCTTTATATCCCAATAGATTTCATATACCAGAATGCTGATTTATAAGGGTTTTTTCGGTAAATGTGACAACCTGTCCGGTGTCACGTGACGTTGATTGAGTCAAAATTTTAAAGAACGGAACCAAAGTCGGTTATTGGCAAATCACATGGAAAAAACACAAGAAAAACATAAATAAAAAGACAAAAGACAAACGTATACAACGCAGGTTCTCGGGATATCCGGACATGGTACCGGCATCAGCAAAAGCCAGCGGTGGGGTTAAACTGGTTCATGGGTACCAAAATCTCCCCTTTTTCTATCCCGTTTCCCTATAGTATGATAAAACACAAATAAAAGCCAATACAAGTAGACTATCAACTCCATGACCACTATCTTGAAAAGAAAAAGATAATGACAAAACTAATTTTGAAAGCAGGGGCAATGAGTGCTCGCCGTTAAACTGCCAGCTAGCTCAAGGAGCCTAGTCTGCTGGTAAAACACTGTTGCACTACGGAGGGAAAATCAAACTCAAAACTCCCCGACGGGTTTGGTAAATATCATCATGTAATTCAGTAGACATCGGCGGTATCAGTGAGAGGCCAGTATACTTGTAAAATCTTCAGATCATTGATCCCAAGGCCAATTTAACGTATTCTTGCAGAATGTGCGGTCAATAACCCCTATTCCGTAAAGATTTTAAGTCCCAATTTTTCTGGTTTTTGTCAGTTTTTGGCATTTTTTTAACAACATGAGAAACAGCATGAGAAATGCCCTTAGTTATAAGCTGTTTTCGGGTCACCACATATTTCGATATCAAATGTTCATATCTTCTATAAAACTTCTTAAATGTGTTTAACAATTTATGTAATCTGTAACCTTGTTGTAAAAGTTTTGGTGTGATGGTGTGATAGTAAGGTCACGTTCATTCCAGTCGTCAAGAGTAGAACAGACGCGTGCGAATCGTACAAATTGAGATATATACACCCCATAGGATGGAGCTAGAGGAACGTCGTCGTCAAGAAAAGGGAAATAAGAGTAGTGAAATCAATATCATCCCTTTTATCATATATTTTAGTTTTTAAGTTTAAAACTAAATATAATTTCCAACCACATATAAATGATTAATCTTATAAAGATACTGAGCTGTTACTGTTTTTAATATGATCATATATTTTTAACAGCAAAGATAAAAAATCAAAAAGGAGTTCAAAAGGAGGAGGCAAAATGACGACTTCTTTATCATCATCCATCAGAAAAGGACAGTTTTCTTTACTCTGCCAGATTTGTGAAAAGGAGCCCAAAATAAAGTGGAACTGTTTCGACTGTGGATTAATGATGTGCCAAAGATGTAGAGATAAAGTTCATCCAAAGTTTCAGTCTGCCGAGGACCATACTATTATAGATATCAAGGATATCGGTCAGCATCAAGCAAAACCTGCCCTAGCGTTGAACTTCACAAGTATCAAGTGTGGTATACATTACAGAAACTGCTGCTGCTTATACTGCAAGTCATGTGACCAACTGGTGTGTCAAAGTTGTGTTGCTGAGACTCATAATAAACACAGTTTTTGTGAAATCAGCGATGAATACCAAAATAAAGTGGATAAAATTAGAAAAGAGCAAGAAAATATGAAGAAAGGATTACAAACTCTTTCAATCAGCCATGGAAAACTACGGGAAGTAAAATTCTTAGAAAATAAAAGATACGTTAAAGTTAAGAAAGATATTGCTGCTCACGAAAACGCTTTAATAGATGGTATAAAGAAATATACAAATATACTTTATACTGAACTTGATAAGAAGTTAGCAGATATTCTAAAATCACTTGATGAAGAGGAAGGAAGGTTGAACGAAACTAAGATCAAATTAAGAGAACAAAATAACAAACTGGATGAAGTTCTCCAGTCTAATGAAAAAGTTGAAATAGTGTTTTCGACCTTTGAATTATTGTTGAAATCAATGCAAATTCCTATGCTACCAACAGACACCATATTTGAAAGTATACCAAAATTTGTCCCTGGTGACACACCAGATATTTCAAAATTATATGGGAATTTAGAAGATGTCAGCCCTCAATACAACACAAACCTTCATATCAAACAACAATATTCAACCAACTTGGACAGAATTTCAAATATCACATCCTGCCCAGAAGGTTCTCTGTGGATAAATGATACAGGTTTGGGAATTTTACAGAAAGTAAATCCAGACGGAAATACACTGAAGGTTATATCACACTTGGATGATATTCTTGTAAAAAACATGACACTTCTTCCCTCAGGTGACCTACTTCTGTCTGTACAGAACTCTTCCTGCCTTAAATTGGTACCATCTGGTTCCATGGATATAAAAGATTCTGTGTACAGTGTTTCGACTTTTATAACAACAGGTGTCCACACCACATCTACAAATAAAATCATCATTGGAGCCAGGGATACTGGGCCAAGATGGCCAGCTAAAGAACCAAGACAGGTCATAGTGATGGACCAGGAAGGACAACGAGAGAAAGTGTTCAAATATGACAGCCAAAACAATCCTTTATTTACTTACCCTGGTCGAATAACTAGTAACAATAATAACATTGCAGTTATCTGAGGATAGTACAGGGAGGGTGGTGGTATTGCATTTAGGGGGTGGGGTCAGAAACATATACAATGGCTTTCCCGGTGCAAATAATGACAATAACCCTTTTAAACCCTGTGGAATTGTTACGACCCCATCAGATAACTTTGTTTTGACAGACACAACTAACCACTCCGTACACATATTGAACAATGAGGGAGAGATCATTACATACTACAACACAAAAGAAATGGGGATAAAATTACCATGGTCTCTTGCTTTCGGTAGTACTGGACAGTTATATATTGGTTGTAATAATTATAAAAACGATAAAGATCCAGGTAAAATATTTGTTGCAGATAATTTTGTTTGGTAAGTAACATAACTAGCTGCATCATATATTTAAACTATTGCAATAAAAAATGGTTAAATATTTTATGTATGTTTGATTGGGAAGGTAAGAGGGTATATGTTAGTGCATACATGATTATTTTCTCACCAACTGTATGACTGTCCATTCTTTCATACAATTCAATATTTTATTGCCAATATACATATGTATATGCATGTGACATACATATTAAAATTCAAACAACATTTACCCCATTTCCTTTCTTTTTCATATGATGACAAATGGTTATACTGCGATCTATGTATTTGTATTTTCGCGGATAGAGTAAGTGTACAAAATGAATGCCAAAAGTAGGCAGCCTTAAACAATGAGTAAAAGCTATGACTTATGTAAGCACCCTTCAACAAAAAGTAAACTAAGGAGTCGATAGCAATGAGTAAGATCAATAAATAAAGTAAGTTATCCACACCAAAGCGTAAAATGCATCCTTCGTCAATGAGTAATTTAAAGGGCATTTATTACAGAGCCTTTAAAAACGAGTAAAGAAAGCACCATTTTTTTTATCAATGAATAAAGGAAGGCGCCTTACTTCATCAAGGAATAAAATGAAGAGATTTCGTCATTGAGTAAAGTAGGCTTCCTTCACTTATGCAAAATGCAAGTACACTACAATGATTGAAGTAAAGAGCCTTTGGCACGTAGAGTAAAAAAAAATCAATGTCCCTAGGAGAGATCACTAAGCAAATGAAAACTGATTTGAAATGATGCCTGAAAACACTAGATGGATTACTTTTATAATCCGCAGGAATGTTTCTCACGTGGTGATACGTATACAATTTCCTTTTCATGCTTTTAATGCTTTTATTAATGCTAGATTAAGTGAGAACAGAACCGTCTATCTAAAACGAATAATGGACAATGGCAACAAAGGAAAAAACAAAGAAACAAAGACATAACATGAGTACGGCACAGAAAAGAAAAATGAAGACGCACACATACAAAGATGAACAACACTGACTATAGACATAGACATGTTTAGTAAAGAGCACCTGTCAATCAGTAGAGTAAATAACCTTCATCACCCAGCAACAAAATGAAAACTTATCAAATAATTACATTATTGATTTCAAAATATAATGTCACTTGCAAACAGCTTATTAATAAGGGCATTTCTCATCCGCGATTTTACGGAAATGTTGTTAAAAAATGCCAGAAACTGATTAAAAATCCAGAAAAACTGGGACGTAACTTACATTCTTTACGCAATAGGGGATATCGACAGGATATTCTGCATGTGTTCGTTAAATTGGCTTTGGGGTCCAATAACCTTAGGGTTTTACACGCATATTGGCCTCTCACTGATACTGCCGATGTATATTGAAATACATAATAATTCTTTACCAAACCCATCTGGGAGTTTTGTTTGATTTTTCTTCCGTATTGCGCCAGTGTTTTACCAGCAGACTAGGCTCCTTGAGCTAGCCAGCAGTTTAGCGGCGAGCACCCATCTTTCAAAATTACGTTTTGTCCCTTTTCCTTTTCAAGACTGTGCTCATGGAGTTAGTAGTCTACCTGTTTTGGGTTTTATTCGTATGTTTATTATTCTCTCGCCCAACGGAGTAGGAGATTGGATAATAGCATCTCGCCCGTCCGTCCGAGTGTCCGTCCGTTCGTCACACCTCAGCTTAAAGTTTGCGTTAAGGTTCATATCTGAGAACTACATGTGGCACTTCAATCATCTTCGGATGAGAATTGAGTCACTCTGACCTACATTTTACGCTTCAATGACTCATGTTAAAGTTTACGTTAAGGTCATATCTGAGATAATTCATGTGGCACATCAATTATCTTTGGTCAGTGGATGCGTTTTGGAGAGTGATGCCGCTTCAAATGATAATAAGGTCGCTCTGACCTACATTTTATGCTTCAACGACTCAGGTTAAAGTTTGCGTTAAGGTTGAAATCTGAGAAACTACATGTGGCAAATCAATCATCTTTGGTAAGTGAATGCGTCTTGAAGGGTGATGATGCTTCAGATGAGAATTGGATCACTCTGACCTACATTTTATGCTGCAATGACTCAGGTTATAGTTTGCATTAAGGTTCATATATGAGAAACTACATGTTGCACATCAATCATTTTGGTCAGTATGTGCATCTTGGAGAATGATGCTGCTTCAGATGATAATTATGTCACTCTGACCTACATTTTATGCTTCAATGACTCAGGTTATAGTCTGTGTTAAGGTCCATATCTGAGATACTACATAAATCATCTTAGGTCAGTGGATGCCTCATGGAGAGTGATGCTGCTTTTGAGAATTAATATTTTGAAACTTTAACTGAATTTGGAAATTTGATTGCTACAGGAGAGGGGAATAGCTGTCGTTTCCGACTACTCCCATCTTGTTATACTATAAGGAAATTGGACAGAGAAAGGGGAGGTTTGGGTACCCATAAACCGGTTTAACCCTACTGCTAGCTTTTGCTAGTGGCGGTACAAAGTCCGGCTTTGCCGAGTTCCTATCGTTGTTTACGTTTGTCTTTTGTTTTTTTGTTTTTTGTTTTTGTTTTTGTTTTTTTTTCCTGTGCAGTTCCCTTGGTCATTGTGGCATGTGACTGTGTTTTCGGCCATTGAAGGGGTTTCCTCCTATTTTGTTTATTCTATTGTAAGGTGAAATGAGAATAGATATCCTTGGGTAAATCCAGAGTTAATTACCGGACTGACAAACATCGACTGTGACAGAACCGGACTTTTCACTGACAGTGTGACAGATGCCAAGCGTGGAGCAGATCATGCTTACCCTTCTGGAGCATCTGATGTGCTTCTAAAAAGTGTCAAAACTGTTATTTCCTCATGCATCAGTCTGCTCTTAACCGTTTATTTTGTCTGAGATTATTTTTCATTTTTTAAAGTTATTTGTTCTACTATTAAACCGTGTTGAAGATGCCCTCGTTGCTCTTAAGCCTGATGAACAACAGAGACATTGGTTGACCAAATTAAAGAGGAAAAAATGTAAATAAATGCACATGAGACAAAGTCTCTATAAATGACCATACTGTACTCTTAAAATATTGAATCATATTATTTTATCATTTCACTGGTCATGAGAGGCACAAAATGCACTGATGAGACATAAGTTGTCGAAATAGGGTCTGTAAGTCTCGTCATGTGACACCGAGAAATCACGATAAAATTGCAATTTGAAAACGTTTCCCGCCAAATTATAACGTTGCAGGATTATGACGTTCAATTTTTTTTGCTTGAAACGTCATATGTTTTTGTTTAAAATGCAACTTCCGGGTACAAGTTTTGGTCCCGGAAGTTCCAGAATTAGACGAGACTTACAGACCCTATGCGCATATGCAGAACCTAAATTCACAGTAACCTCGGTATTTTGTTATTCATCCTGTAGATAAATGTCACTGCAAACAGTTAAGGAGGTTTGCTCCTCATGTTTTGGGATTTTGGTCAGATTTTCGGAATCCTCGGGTTTTATCCATCTAAAAGCATTATAATTTTTTGCCCATTGACCCCTTTATTTTTTTCCATAATTTCNACTTCCGGTACAAGTTTTGGTCCCGGAAGTTCCAGAATTAGACGAGACTTACAGACCCTATGCGCATATGCAGAACCTAAATTCACAGTAACCTCGGTATTTTGTTATTCATCCTGTAGATAAATAGGGCCCGTAAGTCTCGTACAATTTTGGAACTTCCGGAATCAAAAGTTGTACCCGGAATTTACATTTTAAACAAAGATATTTGACGTTTCAAACAAAAATTTGAACGTCATAATCCTCAGACGTCATGTTTTGGCGGCAAACGTTTTCGAATAGCCTATTTATCGTGGATTCTCGTGAGTCACATGACGAGACTTACAGACCCTATGACAATGCAAATAGTTAAAATATCAAAGAGTAAAACATAAAACTGATAAAACAACGGCAGCAGAATACCGAAGGAACAAAGCACAAGATTACACAAAACAAAGTCCAGAGACAAGGCAAAAGCAAGAACACCAAAAGACGGAAGACCAAAGACACCACATGCCCACAAAACACACGAACATTACATATACAACACAAAAAACTTAAGCACTAACAGTGTGAACTCTCAATAAACAAGAGTGACATCAGGTGCCCCGGAAGGGTAAGCATGTCCTGCTCTGTGCACAGCACCCGTCACACTGTCAGTGGGCCAATCCAGGGCAAAGTCAACACCGGTAATGTCAAACCAGGGAAGACGCGAATCTAGCTGAAAATGTCAGTTTTTATTTGTGACACTGACATTTCATATCTATCTATGATGTCGTGGTGACGTCCATAGAATTTCTGAAGGGACGAAAGTAAAAAAGATATATTTAATTTTCAGTGTTATATCTACAACTTATCAATGATAAAAATAATATGATAAAACATGATAATTTTTAAATGTTATAAATCTGGTCATATTTTTGACTGCAATAGTAGAAATCTTAATCACAAGCAGAGAGACGAAGTAGAACAGACGAAATGGCGTCTGCTTTGTCTTCATCAATCAGAAAAGGACAAACTGTTTTAGTCTGTCAACTTTGCGAAACTGAAATGAAGTGGAAATGTTCTGTCAAAAAATTTCTGTCAAGTTTTTCTCGGGAACCACATATCCCAGCCTTCTCCGATTCAATATCAAACATCAGACGGTGGATTGATATTGTGTCAAAGATGTCGAGATCGATATTTAAGTCCATCCAAAGTGTCCGTTTGCCAAGAAACATACTTCTATAGATATTAAAGATTTCGGCCAACATCAAAGATCAAACAGAACCTAAACAAGCGTTGGACTTCACTATACGTTGTCTTGTGTCGTCCGGCGGCGTCGTAGTCACAAAATTTTGGTGTCGGTTTTCTCAGGAACCATGTATCCCAGAATTCTGCAGTATCAGTATGAAGACCTATACCGTGTAATAGAGTTTGCCCGCTTCCTGCTTGACGGAACTTAGAATATTTTTGCAGATATGACGTCGCAAAAAGTTTCCGTCATATTTTTCTCAGGATCGACATATCCCATTCTTGTGAAATTTAGCATGGAGTATCAGTATATGGACCTATACTGTGTAAGAGAGTCTAGGATCTTGCATGCCCACTTTCTTTTTGACAATTTTTATAAACTTAGAATATTCTTTATATCTTGAAAATTTCTGTCAAGTTTTTCTCGGGAACCACATATCCCAGCCTTCTCCGATTCAATATCAAACATCAGTATGGGGACCTTTACCGTTTAAGAGAGTTTTGGGATCTCTTGTATGTCCACTTCCAGTTTGACAGAATTTAGAATATTTTTCTCCTCTTGAAAATTTCTGTTACGTTTTTCTTATGAACCACATATTCCTGCCTTCTTCAATTTGGCATTGATCATCAGTATTGGGACCTATACCGTGTAAGAGAGTCTTGGATCTCTTGCATACCAACTTCCTGTTATAATATTATATAATAGAATATTTTTTTATTATTTAATGACGAGGTCGACACATGTCTTCCGTAGAAGACTTAATACTATGTTTTCTCGTTTGTCTTGCAATGACCATTCTTGAATGAACTTACAAGTACTTAGTGTTACTTTCATTGCTTTATCATACTATCCAAGAAAACGAGATTAACCCAAACGCAATTTTGCGCAATTTTGCGCCTATCAGGAATATGTTGGTCATTGGCTTGTCCTTGTCTTCTTATAGAATTTTCGTTTCTTGATGTTTGGGTTACTGGATGTGGTTTGTTTCCATTGATTTATTCACCTTTTTACCTTTTTGGGACTATTTAGGGTTTACTATAAGGTGTGAGGTTCTCACTGTGTTGTCTCCTTGACATTTACCCCATTTCCTTTCTTTTTCATATAGGGAAACGGGATAGAGAAAGGTGAAATGAGAATAGATATCCTTGGGTAAATCCAGAGTTAATTACCGGACTGACAAGCATCGACTGTGACAGAACCGGAATTTTCACTGACAGTGTGACAGATGCCAAGCGTGGAGCAGATCATGCTTACCCTTCTGGAGCATCTGATGTGCTTTTTTTTTTTAAAGTGTCAAAACTGTTATTTCCTCACGCATCAGTCTGCTCTTAACCGTTTATTTTGTCTGAGATTATTTTTCATTTTTTTAAGTTATTTGTTCTACTCTAAAACCGTGTTGAAGATGCCCTCGTTGCTCTTAAGCCTGATGAACAACAGAGACATTGGTTGACCAAATTAAAGAGGAAAGGATGTAAATAAATGCACATGAGACAAAGTCTCTATAAATGACCATACTGTACTCTTAAAATATTGAGTCATATTATTTTATCATTTCACTGGTCATGAGAGGTACAAAATGCACTAATGAGACATAAATTGTCGAAATGTTCATATGCAGAACCTAAATTCACAGTAACTTCGGTATTTTGTTTTTCACCCTGTAGATAAATGACACCGCAAACAGTTAAAATATCAAAGAGTAAAACATAAAACTGATAAAAAAAGATATATTTAATTTTCAGTGTTTTATCTACAACTTATCGATGATAAAAATAATATGATAAAACATGATAATTTGTAAATGATATAAATCTGGTCATATTTTTGACTGCAATAGTAGAAATCTTAATCACAAGCAGAGAGACGAAGTAGAACAGACAAAATGGCGTCTGGTTTGCCTTCATCAATCAGAAAAGGACAAACTGTTTTAGTCTGTCAACTTTGCGAATCTGAAATGAAGTGGAAATATTCAGACTGTGATTACTGCGAGTAAAATTCTTAGAAAATATAAGATACCAAAAAGCTATGCAAGAAATAGTTGTTTATGAAAAAAGCTTAAGTACATGCTTTTAGGCCATGGGATGAAATCACTTTCCGTGCATCCCCCCCCCCCACTTATGATCCAGGCCGATTTTTTTCAGTCCTTTTATATCCCCTCTTCAAAATAAAACAGGTTAACATGAATATAACCTGCGCGCATAGACAGTATAGGGCCACTTTTATAGTACACCACACAAAATTCTTGTATTTTAGTTTTATTCTTAATTTTATCTTTTAAGCTCCATAATTTTTATGTAGATAAGTTAGATGTACTGAAATTTGGTATCAAATTGAAGCTTATTAAATATACTTCACAATGAATACAAGTTTGGGCATATTACGCTATTTTTATGATCTGGGGATGCAAAAAATATACCCCTCCCCCTGCCAAAAATAGCGAAAATGACGATTTTTAAGCTTTCAATTCCTTTCAGATAAATAAATCTCATCATTTGATCTAGTTTTTATGCCTAATTTATCAGTTATGATACAATTTTGAAAAATAAGACCATTAAAGTCCTTAGAATTTTGATTTTTGGAAAAAAATTGTTGAAAATCGAAATTTTCGGAATTTTAGATATTTTCACAATTTCGTCTTTCTTACTTCTGGATCGTATAAATTTGAATATATATCTAATAATTGACAATGCAATAATGATTTATGATATGTAAGCAATAAATTACGTGAAAAAAATTTAGAGTCAGCTTTATGGTGGGATCAGAAATGCCAAAATTAGCACCCCTCCCCCTTAAAATTAAGAGAAAATTTTAAATATTCAGGCTCTAAAGGATAAAAAGATAATGTCTTATGCAAATTATTGTGTGTATTTCACTAAAGCTGACA
>MJUU01039579.1:92642-111507 GCA_002080025.1 Modiolus philippinarum
ATAACATTTCAAACGCAAAAATGCACAGAGACTCCCATATATAACAAATAAGATCATGCCCGTGGTTTATGGGCAGTTATACAACAATTAAACTTTGAATTTTGTAACATTCCGAAATCCTGAAATTCCCTTTTTTAACGAAAATCGCCCAAAATAATCAATTTTACTCATATTTTCTGCGTTGAAATTGCATATTATGATATATCAAAGGCATTTTTTTAAAAGAGAGTAAAAATATTAGTATGTTTTGCTCATATATATGTACAGACAGACATATTTTTGCATTGTTTAAGCATCATTTTCTTGGGGTAGAGGTAAAATGATCGGTATTTATAGTTACATTGAACACCCCTGGTTTTTCTACATATTGTTTTAAGATAACTTATATATCCCCAAGAACAATGAATTGGCATACCTGCAGATAAATCCTCTAGATCTGCCACATATAACTATTTAAAAGTGAATTTTGGACAAATCTGAAATGCTGAAAATTCCGATTTTTCATCAATTTTGAACCAAATATTGAGTTTAATCTGAAAAGTGAGACTTAAAATGACAAATCATGATAAGATTAATGTAACATTTTTATATTCAATGCAGACTTTGCGGGTTTTGGTAATTTTCATGCGAATATAGACAAAAAAATGACTACTTTAGGGTGAATTTGTTAGGGTAGGGGTAAGATTTTAGGTATTTAGAGTCACATTAAACACTCTTTGCTTTTCTAAACAAACTTTAAGACAACTAATGTATCGCGCAGAATAATTAAATGGCATATCTGCCGACACATCTTCCAGGTTTGACATATATTACGACTAAACATTGAACGTTGGACAGATTTGAAATACAGAAAATCCCCATTTTTCATCAATTTGGGGCAAAATATTGAGTTAAAGTCAACAAATGGCTGTTAAAATACCAAATCATGATATTATTCATGCAACATTGTCATATATAACACACATTATTCGTGATCTGGTTATTTCTATTTCTGGTTATTTCTATAGACATAAAATTGACCATTTTAGGGAAAATTTGTTGGAGTAGGGGTAAGATTTTCGGTATTCAGAGTCACATTAACCGTTCCTTGATTTTTTAAAACTGTTTCCAGACAACTAATATATCCCTTAGAACAGTTAGTTGGCATATCTGCAGATATATCCTCCAGACTTGCCATATATAACGCGTTAAGAGTGAACTTTGACCAAATCTGAAATGTTGAAAATTCCCATTTTTCCACAATTTCGGGTACAATGTTGAGTTTAAGTCAACAAATGGCTGTTAAAATATCATATCGTGATGCAATTTATGCAATATTGTCATATTGAAGACACATTTTGCGTGTTTGGGTTAATTTTATGCGAACATAGACAAAAAATTGACAAATATAAGGGAAAATTTGTTGGGGTAGGGGTAATATTTTCGGGTATTCAGAGGCACATTAAACACTCCTTGTTTTTCTAAACAATGTTTTAAGGCAACTTATGAATTGCTTAGATCAATTAGATGGCAAATCTGCAGATATATGCTCCGGATTTGACATATTTAACGATTTAACAATGGACTTTGGATAAATCTGAAATGTTGAAAATTCCCATTTTTCATTAATTTTGGGATAAATATTGAGTCTAAGTCGACAAATGGCTGTTGAGATAGCAAATCATAAAGTAATTTATGCAACTTTGTCATATACAACACACATTTTGCGTGTTCTGGTTATTTTTATGCGAACATAGAGAAAAAATAGACAATTTTATGGAAAATTTGTTGGGGTAGGGGTAAGGTTTTCGGTATTCAGAGTCACATTAAACACTCCTTGTTTTTCTAAGCAATTTTTTGAGACATTTTATATATCCCTAAGAACAATTAATTGGTATATCTGCAGATATATCCTCCAGATTTTGAATGTATAACGATTTAAAAATGAACTTTGGCTAAATCTGAAATGTAGAAAATGCCCATTTTTCATAAATTTCGGACAAGATATTGAGTTTAAGTCAACAAATGGCAGTTAAAATACAAAATCACAATACAATTCATGCAACCTTGTCATATACAACACACAATTTGCGTGTTCTGGTAATTTTTAAGCGAACATAGACAAAAAATTGACTATTTTAGAGTAAATTTGTTGGGGTAGGGGTAAGTTTTATGGATCTAGGAAGTTTATAATACTTTAAAACTGCCTAAGTGTGTGCCAGTTGTAAAGAAGACATTATTTACTTCCATTTTATTCCATCTTTTCTTCAATTTGAACCACTCATAGATAAGATGAGGCAAAAAAGGGACAAAACTTTGTCGAAAACGAAAATATTCAAAGATGTGTTTTATTTGTCTACTTAAAAGTGATAGTTTGGTCATTCAAAACATAATAATTACATTTCATGAATATTCATTTGAATTCCGTCAGTTTGATAGGTGAACTTCGATCACGTGGCATATCAATGTGAAGTTTCATTTCCCATGAAACACATTTGACCACGTGTTCACGTGGCGGATGAATTTGTAAAAATAGAATCCCAATGTACATGATGTACATGATGTACTTCCCTCGAATAAAGTTGTTTTTTTATATTTCGGGTTTAAATGTAATTATAAGAATTGAGTGCATTATTTTGAAGTTTCATAGGGACTATGAAAGGGTTGATCGGGCGCACATTTTCAACATGAAGCGCTACCGCGCTTCGTTAAAAATGTGCTTCGGTCAACCCTTTCATATCCCAATGAAACTTCAAAATAATGCATTCAATTCTTAATTAACATTATGTTTACATGCCTAATTTGTAAGGAAGGACATTGAAAGACTAAAAACAATTTCAAGAATTATGAAATGAACAACATACTGGTTTCTAAGGACCATTGAACTTACACAATTTCGAGAAAAATCTTGAAATTTACGTCAACATTTCGAAGGGGTAGGGGTAAGGTTTTTTAATATTTATAACGTATTGGGTATAGAAATGGAACTAATGTGGAATATTTGTAAAGCTAATACCATAGGCTATCATTCTATACAATTTTTTCACAACTGAGAGGTACCAATCCGCAATTTGAAGCAACTGAAATGAAAACTTTGATAAAAAACGAAATTTTCCAAAATTTTGTTCGGTGGGTCTAAAAAGGGAGCCTGTTCTTATATTGTATAATATATATATATATATTTATAATTATATATATTATATAAGAGGGGATATAGAAGGACTGAAAAATATGGGTTGGGATCATAAGTGGGGGGGTTTGCACGGGGGGTTATTCCAGCCCATGGACTATTTAAGGAAACATACAAATACACTCTTAAATCAACTTGATAAGAAGTGGAAAGATACGTCAAAATGGATAAATCAAGAGGAAGAAAGAGTGGAAAGAACCAATCGCGCATTCAGAGAACAAAACGACAAAATAAGTTTAGTTCTCCATTCAAATGGTATTGAAACCTTGAATGGAAATCAACATTCCAGCAATTAACACTGTATTTGACTGTTAACCAAAGTATTTTAATGGCGATATATCTAATATATCACTCCTACATGGGAAATTAGAGAATGTCGAGCTGTCATATAACAATGACCTCCATGTAGAACAACAATATTTTACAAACCTGAGTACAATAGACAATATCAAAACTTGCCAATATGGTTTTTTATGGATAAAAGATCCATACAATAATGTTGTCAGAAAGTAAGACCAGAAAGGTATCAGTAATTGTAATTTAAATAATTACATTTCTAAGTAATTTACCCCAGGTCTGATCTTTGGCGGCAGGTCAGCATTAAGGTCTCGGTCTTTATACATGGTAGGATCATCCAAACTTGCGTATTGTCCGAAACCAGGAAGGGATGATAATATGACTGACGTTTCATGCT
The DNA here is from genome assembly GCA_002080025.1 of Modiolus philippinarum. NCBI lineage: Eukaryota > Metazoa > Mollusca > Bivalvia > Mytilida > Modiolidae > Modiolus > Modiolus philippinarum. Next base: position 96,506 of record MJUU01039579.1, read on the forward strand.
TATCGGTACCTGATGTCACACTGTTTTTTGAGAGTTCACAATGTGAGTGCTTTAGTTTTTTTGTGTTGTATATGTAATGGTCGTGTGTTCTGTGGGCATGTGGTGTCTTTGGACTTCCGTGTCCTTGCTTTTGACTTGTCTCTGGACTTTGATTTATGTAATCTTGTGCTTTGTTCCTTCGGTATTCTACTGTCGTTGTTTTCCACCATAACAGAAAATCTTATAAGCGCAACTCCTCTTCTTAAACCACTTGCATGATTTTGAAGAAACTTTACAGAAAGGAAGGACACTATATGTAAATGTGCATGAAAAAATATAATTTTTATCTGAAACCAGGAAGGGGAGATAATTTGACATTAAGTTTTCACTGATTTACCGGGGGTTATCATCACAAAATTACTAGTAAGCGCAACTGCATTAAACCACTTATGATTTTGATGAAACTTTACCCAAAAGGACACTGTATGGAGATGCAGGTGAAGGTCTGAAACCAGAAAGTGGAGATAATTTGAATTTGACTTTTTATTGATTCCTTCTGCAATGACTTTTGACTTGGACATTTTTTTTTCAAAATCAAATCTGCAAAATAAAACCTTGCATATGCATCTTTGCAGTAGGTCAGCATCCAGAAATAAAGTATGTCACTCTAATCTTTATTTTCCACACGATCGACTTACATTCAAGTTTAAGTCCGAGAACATATTTTATTACCTTTTACATGGTAGGATCATGCAACCTTGCATATACATGAAAATCTGGTAGTAGGTCAGAATCCATGCAAGATTAAATCACTTTGACTTACATTTAACGCTTGAATGGACAAGTTTAGATCTTGATCAATCATTATTAATTGTAGGATCATCTAACAACTAAATACTGTAGTTACTGTGAATTTAACTTTTCTGCATATGCCCATTTTAACAACTAACCGTCAGCATCCAGGCAAAATTAGATAAATTTGGCATATATTTTCCGCTTGAACGAACGACTTCAGATCTCTGTCATTGTACATGGTATTAGAATCTTACCTTGCATTAATTACATATGCATTTTGATGGTAGGTGAGTCCAGGCAAAATTAGATCATTTTGACCTTAATTTCCGCTTGAATGGTCGAGTTCAGATCTTGGTCATTATAAATGGTAGGATCATCCAAAGGTCAGCATCAAGGGTAAATTAAATCTATTTGACCCTTCAGTTCCGTTTAATCGACTTACATTCAGTTTTACGGATGAGTTCAGATCTCAATAGGTGTACCTGGTATACTAATCAAATCTGGCTTGCATTCTTAATGGTAGGTTAGAATCCAGGCAAAATTGGGTTACTGTAACAATTTCTCATAACAAAGCCAACTTTTTAATCGTAGATTACCTATGTTTTTCTCTGGATTCCTCTTGTTAGGCAATATGTTATTGGAGTTTTAAAATCATAGTTTACATCTTTACTTTGTCCACCATCATTCAATGTCAACACTTGTCTATTTAAACCCTATTCCATGTGCTGCGGTCATATCATGCTGCTTTTTTATGTAGACAATTATTTCTGTGTGTCAGGACTTTGATTTACCTTGTTTCGGTATGGTTTGTTTTGGTATGCAACTGACATTGTATTGGTCTGTTAGACCAACAAACCAGTTAAAAGGCCACATCAAATTGATTTATAGATTTTCATCCCCACCCGCCCCATTTTTTCTAAGCTCAATTTTTTTTTATTTTCAATTATTCAGAAATTTTCTTTAAATTCCTATCAATTTAAGTGAAAATCAGTAAAAAATATAAAATAAAACCCTCCCACCCGCCCCAGATTTTTTGTTACAGGTGGATGAGAATCTACAAATTAACTTGATAGGGCCTAATGTTTTCTGGTTTAATTACTGCTTGAGTGTTTTTAAGTTATTTAATATACCCTCACATCTATGTTGTATATTATCATATATTAAGGGAGTATGAGCGTCAGATTTCAGAAGCATTCGATATCCTCGGGTTTTATCCATTTAGATAGGGTTAAACCTTTTTCACATGTATCATATTTTCTTGGTCATAAGTCACTTTAAAATGGATAAAATAGACATTTTATAAAATTTAATCAACTTCCAGTTATATTTTCATATATTTTAAGGCATATGAATAGCTAATGGAAATTGAAGCCAAAACTCTAGAGAGAACTGTTTCCCGCTAAAATTTCGACGTCTTATATCTAAAAACTTCTTGCATGGATTTTCAAAATTCTTTGCTAACTTTGCATGAGCAAAGTTCTTCAAAACAAAAGGTAAGCATTTTAATTCTAATTACAACTTTAAGATCTTTCTTCTCAAAATTAGCTTCATAAAAATATCTAATATGGACTGAAATATTTAGGTTTCAAAAAAAAGTGCCTATCATTAGGGTTTTTTCAAATGACAAAAATTTAATCCACGGTTACCATTGCAACGCCGGTCAACAATATATAATTAGCACTGTTTTTGTGAGCAACCTTTACAATGAATATCCGCAAAATTTGTGACAATCCATTTCTCAGTCCGTATTTTAAAACTTTTTTGGTCCTTACAGAGAATCAATATTGTTAATTAAATTCTTTTTACTCATTACATTTGTGTGCGACTCTTTCTTTCCTTAAATGACTTATCAATTGACTTTTTTCAAATACTTAACATGTTTAAGACCCATTCGGGTTGTACAATGTTGTAGTACATCCATTGATAACAGCAAAAACATAAAATAACATAAAAGAATTCAATCTTAACGATGCATATATACTATTAGTAATTTGTTTTGTGAGTATGGAATTCTCAGCTTGTATTGCATCGAGTGCAAATAGGCCTTTTCAAAAAGTCATTTGGTCCACCTTTCGGTTTCGGTATTTAAATACAGATAAGGTACCGACCATTCAACTTGAAAGGGGGATGGGCTATGGTTTTTTCTAAAAAAAAATATTTTGGAGCTGATTTTATGTGAAAAAATATTTTGGCTGCCAAAATGATGAAAAAAAAAAATTTCTGAAGGAGGCTGAGTGCCCAAAAAAATAATGTTAATTTTGAAAAAAATATTTTGTTGATACATGTGAAAAAATAAATACTTGTTTTCCTGACCAGAAAAAACCATAACCCCCCCCCCATTCAGGTAAAATGGTCGGTCCCTAAATAGTTCCGGTTATCAACATAACACGGCAAGTGTTGTTCATCCTAAACACAGTTCATTAAACTGTTCATATTTAGATTACCATGTTTTTGTATGCTGTGGTTTACTGAGACACTGCACTTGTTTGTTAAAATTAAAATGTATCCAGGGTTTAAGTTTTATATTGTTCCCAACCGTACTAGTGATAACGGGAAGCGAAGAGTGTTTGTATCTCCATTTGATGGGAGAGTTCAAATCCAGGCAAAGATAACAACACTAATTGAAAAGGGCTATAAGGAAGGACGTGATCTCAGTTGTTTCCACCTGCTTTGTCTTTTTGCCTCATGGACTTTGTCTCTTGACAATTCTGTATATAATAAAGAGCTCGACATAGTATATAGCTGAACACAAACTATGGGAATAAAATAAAATCAACATAGTCCTTTTGACCCCTCATAGCTTTGAAAAGGTAAAAGCTAAGTCAAATTATTACCCCATTTACAATGTACCCAGTTGATATGTTTTCGTTACTTTAATCATTGATGGAGGGTATTTACTGAACTCATTGATTAAAGCCATTACTTCATTCATTTACATACTAGACTCATTACTTAACAAAGAAGTGATCCATCCTTACCATGTAGCCATTTAATAAGTTTTCATTTTTATACCCCCACAAAAGAAGTTTGGGTTCAAGTTGTTAGCCGCACAGGGGTACTAATTTTGTGTAATCAACTCCTCTCGAAAGTTTTTCCCAAAAGACCAGAAACTTTGCAGCGTGTTTTTATATATATATTTCACATGTACATATCTTACTCTGGTTCAATTTTATGAGTTTTTCCGGATCTTACAGATAGTTGAACTAAGTCATTTGTCGACATTATTCTGTAGACAGAGTACTCATTTTGTGTAATCAACTTTAATCACAACTTCTTTTTATCAAGAGGTCTGAAACTTTGCAGATTTTACAGATAGTTAAAATTAGTCCTGCGACAGTGCATTTTGTTTTGTTGCCTTCACATAGTGCTGGAGGATACTTACTTTCACTCATAGTAAGAGTCTCATTAATAACTGTAAATGTACTAATTTTCGCTATTTTCATGCGGAAAATAATACCCGCGAAAGTATTTTCACAATATGAATATATAGGGCAGCCCTATTGAAAACGTGAAAATTAATAACCGCGAATCTGTGATGATTTGTAAAACTGCAAGAATAAGCATCCGCGAAAATTAATAGGTTTACAGTAACCGATTAAAAATGGCTGTTCACTTTACTCATTGATAGTTTCCTTGCATTATTCATTGGTGAAGATATCCTTATTTTCTCCTTAACGAAACCTCTTCATTCAAACTTATAGATGAAGGGTCCTTATTTCATTCATTGATAAAGAATGCTTATTTTGCTCACTGTTAACGATTGCTTATTTAATGCAGCGATCAATTCTTCTTTCCCGAATTCAGCTTTTTTACTTAAGGCATTGGTGAAGGATTTTTATTAATAATATATTTGTCTATATTACTCAATGACTCCTTCCTTTATAACTATTAGTGAAGGATGGTGACATTACCCATGGATGAAGGCCGCCTACTTTACTCATTGGTGAAGCCCCAAACAAAAAAAAATATATTCACCAAATCATTTTCAAATCACTTTCAAATCAAATTCAAAGCATATATACATAATTTTTAAGATGATTTGATCACGATTTATTTATCAAATCTGAGTGAAATAGTAACACAAGCATCAACTGAGCTACATTTTGAATGTTGTAAAGACTCAATACATGTTAATCAAAAGCTGATACACTCAACTAACTAGAAAAAAAAGAAGGGAAACGGGAAATGTGTCAAAGAGACAACGACCCGAAGGCGAGTAATAACAACTCAAAGCCACCATAAGATGTTCAATGAACGGTGAGAAAACCCCACACCCAACGGCAGGTAGGAGTCGACCCCTGAATAAAGAGTAATCAAGTTGAGCGAAATAAACATCCTCCTAGATCCTATAGACATAAAGTAAACTAACTAGAGAAAAGACGAGACACACAAAGGCTTTATAAATTTCCTGACTTAGGAAAAATGAAACTGAAAGAACTAAATATACGGACATAAACATGAAATCAAAAGAGACTACTAGCAGTTAACTGGCATGCCAGCTCCAGACCCATTACCAACTGAAAAAGTAAGTTATGTACTCAACTAACTAGGCTACTGAAACTAACTGATAAAACAGGAGTCAACAAAAGTAGTCAATTTGACTAATGCCTGTACATTTTACCCATATACCATATTCTGGATATGGTAGTACATGTAATTTGATTGTGATTTAGTAACAATTTAATGCAGATTTGTTTCTGATTCTGTTCTGATTTGATTCAGATTTGATAATTATTTAGTTGTGATTTCATATTGATCTTGTTCATGATTTGGTTCTGATTTCATACTAATTTAAATGTGATTTCATTGTAATAAAATTTCCCATGTATCAAATCGTGTCGACCAAATGCCTTCCAAATCATGATTTCAAATGATTTAGTAACATTTAAATTAACAGTAACTTCTGTATCTAGTTATATAATTTAATATCCTGTTTTTTTTTTTCGTTTGGGGATTTTTCATATTTATTACAATCGCTAAAAAGGTTAAACAAAATTTTTCATGCTGCATGAAAGGACACTCGGCAAATTATGAAATAGAAAAAAGTGTAAAACGGACAGTCATTCAGTTGGTGAGAAAAAAACAATCATTTACATACACTTACCACTCCCCTCTTTTTCCCCTTTCCCACTTACCCAAATTTAACAAGCTTGACAACTAACAGTCTCTCTCTAAATAGCCTAGTTTTTTTTCTAAAAATAACTTTATTTTCATGTATTGTGTATAACTTTAGACGTGTATATATAAAATCGAAAATGCACAATATATCAAGGAATTATAAAATTACATTAAAGTCCATTAAAACACACAATGTTCGCGCTTAGGTTCATACCTAGGATCCTACATGTGTCACATAAATCATCTTTGGTCAGTGGATGCATCTTAAGATGATAATAGGGTCACATTGACCTACATTTCTTGATCGACTTGGGGTAAAGTTTCCATTAATGTTCATTTCTGAGATATTTCACATCCGGTTTTACTGCTATACTATCAGATATTCATGAAGTAGCTAGCGACGTCAGTCACTAATAAAAGTGTAAGTATAACTACGGCGACGTTACTACTATACACAAACGTTAAAATAACAAATAAGGACAGAAACAAATATGGGACTTTTTCATTTTTTTCGTCCAGTACATGTTTTTCTTTGAATTTTAACATTTTTCTATTTTCTTTTTCGTTGTTGTTAAATTTAGCTTCTACTCGACAATCGACATAATATCTAATTTATTTTTGAATAGGACATCTGAGAATATTTTGGACGTAAGTGTCCCAAAACAGCCAAAAACGTCTGTCCACACTGAAAAATATCTGCAAACATCCAATTTTCGTATAATTTGCTTGATAATTATAATTAATTAATAATTCTAATTATCTATTAGAAATACATCCAAACAATTAAAAAAAGCGTTCATTAATTGGGTGTAGTTGTAACAAATTTTCTTAAATCAATTTTTAATGGGCGTCCATAGAAAAATGTCAACTTCGCAACGCCAACGCTAAATAGTCAACAGAACGTTCGTTCTGTGATTTAGATTACATTTTTTGCTATAGAAACGTTCGTAATCTACTTTTCTATTTGAAAAATAGTATACAACAGATATGTAATATTCCATTACTCTTATGTAATTGAATTTGTTGGCACAGTTGACCCCATATTTTTTTCTTGTCCATTTCGCAACGGTCGATATTTCCAAGAGACGTCCATCGTAAAATCATGAAATTCATAACTATCATAACTAACCTTGTGCATTGTACGGTAATTGTTGAATTGTGGTTCTAGGACATATGACAAAGAAGAAATCGCCAGTAACATGTAAATATGTCCACTGTGAAACGGTCCACTTCGCAACGCTATAAGGACGTTGCGTAGAGGACAACACCTCTCAGTATATTGGACATACTGCTGTACCGCTACCACAAACTTGAATAAGAATAATTTGCAAGAATTCTGATGCATGCTTGCTGGCAATTCATATAAAAACAAGAAGAAGAGTGATTATGTCCACTACGTAACGGCGCCTCGTAAATGTTGCGAAATGGACAAAATTGTTGCGAAGTGGACCGTTGCAAAGTGGACAATTTCTTACATTTTTTAATTTTTTATTAGAAAATCTGTAAAGAAATTGTATCTGCTTGATACAATACTGAAGGGACAAGATGAGTGATTAAGATGCTTGAATGATATTTCCTATTGCATGGTTTTTCCGTTTGAATTTGACAATTGAAAATTGTATATTTTCATAATTTTCTGTCACAAACGCTAAAAGTATGCTTGAGGTGCTTTATTAGTGATATTGTAGATGAATCTTATTGTTATCTAGTACTTAATTATCTGCGGTTCCAGATACTGCAAAAAATATCGTTACCAAAAACATTTTTCTTTTTTTTGAAAGAGTAAATTGAAACGTAGCGAAGTGGACATTTTGATGTTACCTGCTTACTTTGGATGTCCTTTCTACACACTTCGGTTTATGTTTAAGATTGCATATTCTTAATTTAGTGTCTACTGATATGTATCATTTAATTTCTGGTTCGAAGAAGTTTATTTTTGTGTTTTTTTCAATAGGCAAAAGTGGACATTTTTTGAAAATGTCCCATATACGTATGAAATCCGTATTTAGCTTGTTTATTAATATAGGTAATATATTTTATTCGCTTATGGATATGTTTTTTTATCATTTTTCGCTATACTTTGCTATATTTCGCTATACAATATGTTACCAAACAAAATTATCTACAACAACTAGTTTAGCTGGGTCTTTACTGTCTTTATAGGTACAACACCCAATATATAACTGTCCAGTACTACTGAAGGCGAGAGACATTGGTAATTCTATCCCTATCTCCTTTGTCTTGTAGTATGTAATGAAGTCTCCCTCGTTGTTCAGTATGTGTAGAGTGTGGTTGGGTACGTCTGTCACAACAAAATTATCTGATGGAGTGGAAACAATTCCAAGAGGTTTAAATGGGTTGTTTTCACAATTTACTTTGGGATTTCCATCGTATATGTTTCTGATCCCACCCCCTAAATGCATTACAACCACCCTTCCTATGGGATTGTGATCTACCCTGTCTATAACTGCAATGTTATTGTTACTGTTACTGGTTATACGAGCAGGATAAGTAAATAATGGATTGCTATGCCTGCCATATTGGAAGACTTTTTCCTGTTGTCCTGTCTGGTCCATCACTATAACCTGTGCTGCAGCTGGCCGGGTTGGATCGATCTCTCTGGCTCCGATGATAACTTTATTTGTAGCTGTTACATGGACAGATGACGTAGATAGTGGTGATGAACTATACAAAGAATCGTTGATTTCCAAGGAACCGGATTTTACCAATTTAAGACTGGGTGTGTTCACGGACAAGAGCAGATCACCAGAGGGGAGAAGTGTCATATTGTTTGCATACATATCAAAGTGTGATATGACCGCAAGAGCATTTCCATCTGGATTAACTCTCTCAATAACTCTTGAATCAGCATCATGCATCCACAGAGAACCATCTTGAGAGGATACGACAGATGAAATCTTGCCCAAATTTGTTAAATAGTGTTGTTTAACACGAAAGTCTTCGGTGTATGGAAGGATGACGTTCTCTAATTTTCCATATAATTGTGAAATGGCTGATGTTTCACCCGGGACAAACTGCGGTATACTGTCAATTACAGTGTTAATGGGTGGCAGAGGGATTTTCATTAATTTCAACAATGATTCAAAGGAAGAAAACACCCTTTCAACATCATTGGACTGGAGAACTTCATCTACGTTGTTATTTAGTTCTTTGTATTTGTTCTTTGTGCCATCCACGCGTTTTTCCTCTTCTTGATTAGATTTTGATGCATCTGTCCAGCTCTTTTCAAGTTCAGCGAAGAGCTTTTTTGAATGATTCTTTACAGCATCTATTAGAGCTTTTTCATGAGCAGCTAACTGTTGTTTTGTTTTGCAATAGCTTTCACTTTCCAAGAATTTTACTTGCCGTAGTTTTGCTTGCCTTAATGATAGAGATTCTAATCCTTCATTCATATTTTCTTGTTCAGTTTTAATCTTATCCACTTTATTTTTGTATTCCTCACTGATTTCACAAAAGTTGTGTTTATTATGAGTCTTGGCTATGCAGGTCAGACACACGAGTTGATCACATGACTTGCAGAATAAACAACAGTATTTCTTATTATGTTCACCACACTTAATCTTTGTGAAGTCTAATACTTGGTCTGACTTGTGTTGATCGATATCTCTGATATCGATAATAGTGTGGTCCTCGGCAGATGGAAATTTCGGATGAACTTTATCTCGACATCTATGGCACATCATGTATCCACAGTCTAAACACTTCCACTTCAATTTGTGTTCATGTTCGCAAAGCTGGCAGACTAAAGCAATCTGTCCTTCTATGATAGAGGAAGATAAAGCAGTTGACATTTTGAACTCCCTTCTAGATAGGATTTTTTTCGTGCTGTCAAAAAATTATAAACAATTTATCAAGTTTTGTTTCAGAGTTTTTATCATTTTGATGACCAAGGTAGATGGATAGTGTAAATTTCACCATTGCTTTTTGTTAAACTTCAATAAAAAGTTTTCACACGATTTTCCTTTTGAAATTAATAAACGATTGACACAGGATATGTTACACCTGTCATATGCATTGCTACAACTGGAAATTGATTCACAGCAACACCAACAATAACGAAGTGTAAATAACAAAATACCGAAGTTACTGTTAATTTATCTTCTGTATATGAGCATTTCGACAACTTATGTCTCATCAATGCAGATCAAACTCAAAACATTTGGAAGTCAATTAATCGAAAACTTGTAAAAGCTGATAGAGAACAAATAACCAAAAGGATCTAAATGGAAAAGCCAACATTCAGCTAAGGACAGTGCTATGCATGAGGGAGATATTCCTTAGTTTTAAACAAAATTTTGTTATATTTAGACATTGCAAGTTTCAATGAAGTCGGTTCTCGGGTCAGCACCGAAGTACTGACTACTGGGTTGGTGAATACCCTCAGGGACTAAGAGTCCACCAGCAGTGGCAATCTTAAACTGTTTGTAATAATTGCTTGAATATACAGAGACGTACAAAAAGTATTAGGTTACTATCTTTTTACCATATATATTCTATGTATAACCACATTTTTTTTCATATCATTATGAAGCCATTTTGTTAAAATTTGCACCTGATTAAATAGAGACAATTTTCATTGTTTATCTGGATATAATATTCATATTTGACATGTTTGAGCATAAATAATTTGAACACAAAATAGAAATATGACGCTATGTTTTTACTTGCACATATAAGGATTTTCCAAAACAAAACAAAATAATTTCTGTTAAATTAATTTGAAGCTTTAAAACTACAACTTAGAAAATTAATTTAAAGTTATCCACTAAACTGTATATAAAAAGTGAGTCATATATTTTTGTATATTCTATTTTATTTGGTACTTTGTATGTTTGTATATATGTTTTCAACCCTAAGGGATATAATTATGCATTTCTTTATAAAATTGACTTTAAAAAGCTTATCACCACCGGAGACGCTAACAATTATCTCGCCTCACACTATAATTGGTGAATTTGCACACAATATCTTGAAAATTCTCGCCAGAATGGATTTAAGGTTTGAATAATTGTTATCAAATACTTAGATAAAATCTGATTAAACTTCGATATTTTAGCATTTTGAAACCATTAGGCCACTGCTGGTCGACCAAAGGTCCCCGAGGGTATTCACCAGGCCAATAGTCAGACTTCTCTGACGTGAAAAATTTACCTTGTTAGTCAAAGAAATTTACTGTTTTTATCAAAATTCATCCCCTTAAATGTACTGAGACTTTATTCCGTGTATTGCATTCGGTGGATATCCTTGGTACTTGATTTGGCCTCCTCTTTCGATATTTTTTGGAAATGAGTATACTTTTTCCGACTTCTTTTGGATTATGGCTTTCCATGTAGTTTGTAATTTGTTGCAAAGTTTAATTCAGCCTATTTTAACATACAATGCTGAAATTTCTTTTATGTATAACTATATACAACTTTTTAGAGCCAGATCTCTTGCTATTAAAAACCATAGAGATGTTGATATTTTAGCATTTGTTGAATAGTCGCCTATTGGAAAGCTTCATTTGGACTTTATCAAAAATGTTTTAAGAAACAAACTTAATTGTTAGAACAAAATTTAATCATCTGCCTATTGAAAATTATATAAAAATCCAGTCTTTAAAATATTTTTCAAAATTAAATAATAGTAATATAAACCCTTTTCTTAAAGAAGATTTTGATTCATCAAAAATGTTGCATGAACATGGTACCTACTCATGGTATACTTATGCACAAAGTGTTACAGAAGAAATTAATTTTGATAAAAATTGTCTGATTGAATGTAATTCATACAAACACTTAGATTGAAATCTAAAATTCGAAATTCTGTAACTGAATATTATAAAAACCTGAAAAGTGACAAAATTGCTAAATTAAATGAACAAAATAAAAATTTTCTGTATAAACCCTAAAAATAAATAACAGATTATTATCTCATCCCAATAAGGAAAACAGAAAACTTATAACAAAATGTAGAGTTAATGACCATGAGTTGTTAATAGAAACTGGTAGATACTAAAAGATACCCAGAGAGGAAAGACTATGTAAAACATGTAAAGTCTTGAACAATGAGGAACATTTCTTCTTTAATTGGGCAATTAATTAATCTTGTAGAAAGCAGCTTTTAGAGTATTATATGGAAACTAAGCTAAATTTTAATTCCCTGAATCAGTTAAAAAAGTTGACTACTTAATCCGTCATTCTCTGAACAAATTAAAACAGTCATTTCTTTTTTTGCAACAGTCATTAGAACTGAGGAGAGGAGACAAATAACTGTTTTATATTGTAAACATGAATTCTTTTATGTTATGTTCTTATGTGATTTATTTCTAATGCTGCTGATGAGAGGTTACTCCTTGAAACACGTGTACAGCATAACGAAATTTACTGTTTATTTTGCAAAAATCTAAATGTAAAAAATGGATAAATGGAAACACCTGCAATGGCTGAAAATTATAAATATATGCCACATTCTGCCAGGAAACTTCACAGAAAAAACACGTATAAGACAAAAGACAAACGGAGACAAACGGAGACAACGATAGGAACTGGGACAGCCGGACTTGGTACGGCACTAGCAAAAGCCAGCGATATGGTTAAACCGGTCTATGGGTACCCAAACCTCCCCTTCATCTGTCCCGTTTTCCTGTAGTATAAAAACATACGAATAAAACCCAATACAGGTGGACTTCTTATTCCATGACCACAATCTTGAAAGGAGAGAAAAAGACAATACGTAATTTTGAAAGATGGGTCAAGAGGTGCTCGAAGGGCCTAAGCATATCATTTAATTATAAGTATATTAGTTCTTTTAAGTACTAATATACTTATATAATATACTTATATATAAAGTATATAAGTACTTTTTTTCTCATTGACCGCTCCCGACATGTGTTGCTTCAATGACATATTTTAGCTGCGATCGATGTTGCTCAACATTTTTATTCTCTTCTTGTAACCCTGGTGCTTTCAGCTGGATAACCCTGAGCATCGCCCAAGTTGGCACTCCATGGCGGGTGGGGAGCAAGGGAATGACCTTGATATAATTTTTGTCAAGAATACCGCTTAAGTGCACGCTAGGGGCCTTCTTGATCTCCCTTGAGGGGGTGAATATTGTTCACCTCTAGTTGCAGACCCTCAGGCGACATCAAGATGAAGACAGGAATAAAAGCCCTGTCCTTGATAAACTGGAGTTTTCTATGTATCGTGTGCATTTTTGTCACATGTACATTCACTCCATATCCTTTCATTTTTCCTGGGTATCTAAGTATATTATTTAATTTATAAAAAAACTAGTTAATCTTGTAAATATGACATAGTTATCAACTAGTTCCGGTAATTATTACTTGCTTTTCCTTCCCTATTCGGAAGTTCATATATTTCCGGTACTACCCTGTACATATTAATGTCATTTTAAAAACAATTACGATATTGCAGAAAAAAAAGGGTGTTTTCGGGTTTGCAATATTGCCAAGATTGCGGACAGTAACTTCTCCCCTAAAACTACATAGCCATTTGAACCACAGTAATCTTTGAGAGGTCCCTTGCAAAAAAGGGGCTGTTCTTTTTTTCAAATTCACTCCTTATCCAAGATGGCCGCAAGCAGGGATGTTGATAAACATTGGATCCTATTGGAAAACGCATTCAGAAATTCCCTTGTAAAAACTGGCCAATTTTAAAATAAAACTTGGCCAAAGTTATCTTTGAGTGGTCCCTTGCAAATAGGCTTGCTTTATTTTTTTCAGATTCATACCTTATCCAAAATGGTCGAAAGCATTGGACCCTTTTTGGTAAACGCATTCAGAAATTTCCTCTTAAAAATACTTGGCCAATTTGATACAAACTTGGCCACAATACGAAAAAGAAATGAAATGGGGTAAATGTCAGGGAGACAACATCCCATCTCCAGGTTAAAACGACCCAAAAACATATAGTCTTTTGATGTTACCCTTAAAAAGATGTTTTCGTGCATTCAAGAGAGCCAGTCAAAGGGAATATCATAGTTCAACATTGGACAATATTGAAACACTTTCAAATGTCTCCTCCTCTGAAACCACTGGGCAAGTTTGAACCATAGCTTAAATAAGGACCCTTTAACTTGAGATATCCTGATTTGTGCTAGGAGGATTCTTGGCAATACTGACTTCATTCAACAGAAATGGTATTAGATGGGTATATTTAGAAATAAAGAAATATGCCCTCTTTACCATGAATTCATTTCCTTCAGCATACCAATTTTGCGAATGCATTAAATATTCTTCACTGTTATATACACTATCATAACAAAAATTAATTAAAGTGCTTTTCAAACTTTTAGATAAAAATTTCAGCCACTGATCTTTCCACATGAAGGCAATTTGACATATTTTGATAATTTTGTAGGATTTTGACCTCCAAAACCAAACTAAACTAATTGCAAACGTAAGGACAAATGGATTCAAATATGTACTGTTAGATGTATACCTATACGATACAAAGCACTAAAATATATGCTTCGGTGTTTGTTTGCCGATGTATGTCAAATTAAAAAAATAGTAATAGTAATAATAAGAAGAAGAGGAAGAAGAACAAGAATTACTTGCCATTTAAGTGTTGTTAGTTGTCGAGCTCCTGCATGTCACTGATGGTGGTTATGTTACATTAAAGGAAGTGTAACGGAAAGGTAGCAGTCTGGATACAACTCGTCAGTGTACATTTTAACTCAACTATTTATTTTGAAATACAACTATAAGATGAAAATTTTTAAATACTCTTATTAAACAAAAAATGTTTCAAATGATTACAACTTCTTTATTACAACTATATTGAATATTAGAAGAATCGCATCTCTTTTCCGTGCTGCGATTCCTCTCATTTTTTTAAATTTCAAAGGTCGATAACTACTAATTAGATCAAGAATCCTCCTGGAATTCACTTTCTTTTAGGAGATACCTTTGGAGGTCAAACAATTAGACAATTTGTGCCACACTTTTGATTGTCGTCTTTTTATTTGTTTGAATTCCAAAGGTCTATAACAAACATCTGAATAACAAAATACCGCAGTTACTGTTAGGCCCTATCAAGTTAAGATTCTCATCCACCTGTTACAATAAATTTAGGGCGGGTGGGTGG
>MJUU01039579.1:111526-121788 GCA_002080025.1 Modiolus philippinarum
TTTTATTTTATTTTTGTTTATTGATTTTCACTAAAACTGATAGGAATTTAAAGAAAACTTCTGAATAACTGAAAAAAATGAGCTTAGAAAATATGGGGCTGATGGGGATGAGAATCTATTAATTAATTTGATGTGTCCTTAATTTACTTTCTTTATATGGCCTTTTCGACAACTTATGTCTCTTCAGTGCAGATGACATCAAAACATTGGAAATCAAGAAATCGATAAATAAAGCACTTTAGACATGTTTAGCTTGATACAGAACAAATATTCAAAAGGACCTAAATCGAAAGCCAAAATCAGCTAAAGATAGAGCTTTGCATGGGGGAGATATTCCTTGTTTTTTTTTTTAATTAAAACATTTAGTAATGCTCATCGTGAAGGCCTCATGGTGACTTCAAGATGAAGAACAACAATAAAAGCGTTGTTCCATTGCTGTGTTTTACCATGTATTTGTAGAGATTTTGTCTCATTTGCATTTACTCCATATCCCTTCATTGTTAATTTAGATATTATTGTAAGTGTCCAAATGAAATCGGTTTTCGGGCCAGCACCGAAGTACTGACTACTGGGTTGGTGAATACCCTCGGGGACTTACAGTCTACCAACAGTGGCTTCGACCCTATGGTAATAAACAGCTGTGCCAAGTCGCATGATACGCCCGTCGTCACCCCTTCAAAACTTTAAGTGATTTAGGTAAAGGATTTTCAATTTAGAAGCACCTATAACTGCCAAATTGACCTTGATACCTCTTTAACAAATCAATCTGCAAAGTTTAAAGTGAGCTGATCAAAGTACTTACATGTAAGAGTGCGACATGTAAAAAATTGCCTTAAATTTGACAAATAAAATCCTATAACTCTTTCAAGAAAAATCAAAATTTCACAAAAAAGAACATATGATTGTGAGGCCATCATACCCAATACATCTACAAAGTTTGAAGTGAATTGGCCAAAGAATTGTCAAGTTGGAGGGCGACATGTAAACAATTGCCTTAAAATTGACGAATTAAGTCCCATAACTCATGTAAGAAAACTCGAAATTTCAAGAAAAAGTATACAGATCGTGAGGCCATCATACCAAATACCTCTACAAAGTTTGAAGTGAATCGGCCAAACGGTTGTCAAGTTAGAGCGCGACATATGAAACGGACGGACAGACAGACAGACGGACAGACGGACGGACGGACGGACAAACAATCGGACATCGGTATACCATAATACGTCCGTCATTAGACGGGCGTATAATAATAAAAAACTAAATACCGAAGTTACTGTTAAAGATTCTCGTTTTAAGACGACAGCAATATTTCTTATTCAGTTTGTTAGGAACAAGCATCAAGCAATTGCTCTCCATAAAAAGGGCTTGTTCGCAAGTTGTATGGTACTCAATTACCAAAACAGTTATTCGTGTCCATGACAAACAACCAGAAGCACATAAATTTCAAATCTAGCCGTTTTCGGCATTTTGCTCTTTCTAGGATGGTGTAATTTTTTTAGGAATTTGAATTGAGAATTCAGCAATGTTTTATTTATTTTTTTTTTTAGAATTTTGACTTCGTGATAACAGAAACAAATTGTGAAAAAGTTCAACGTTTTCCATATTCCATATTCAGATATGTTTAAAACAGCCAAACATAAGATGCTTCTAAAATATCTTCGAGACACAAATTAAGAGTGTGGTAAGATAATGTTAAATCCATCCTAAACTTGGCCAAAAGATTTGTCCTAGGACGCATTTCGGGATGCTTCCGAGAACACGACCCAAGAATTCGAATTTGTCTCCGTAGAAATTAGCATTTCACTTTGTACTAGGAGAATTCTGGGTCTTTTTAATTTTTCCAATTTGTACTGTAAAATGTATCTAGACCGACCATTTTACTTGAAAGGGGGGAGGGGGGGCAATAGTTTTTTTCTAAAAAAATATTTTGGAGCTGATTTTATGTGAAAAAAATATTTTGGCTGCCAAAATGATGAAAAAAAAAATCTGAAGGAGGCTTTCTGCCACAAAAAATAATGTTAATTTAAAAAAAAATATTTTGTTGATACATGTGAAAAAAAATGTCTGTCCAGAAAAAAAACATACTCCCTTTCAGGTTAAATGGTCGGTCCCTAAGCACTGATATATGCCAAATAAAAAAAAATATATTACTTGCCATTTATGTTGTGTTAGCTGTCGACCTCCTGTATGTCCCTCATGGTGGATTTGTTACATTTAAAGGAAGTGAAACGGAAAAGTTACAGTCTGGATAATCACACATATCAGTATAAATCTTATTAAATAACAATTCTTTCAAAACACAACTTTCAGAAATTTTTTTTAGAATACCTTTATTATACTTAAAATGCTTTATCAATGCCCATTAATTCTATGTTTGTTGACAACCCCGCATACATATGAATGAGGCATTGCTCGTAATTTAGCAATGAATTCCGAACAAACCGGTGCTTTGGGGCATCTTCAAAGTACAATGAAGTAATAGCAAAGCTCATTGTTGAAGGCCTAATGGCGACCTCAGGATGAAGAACAACAATAAAAGCGTTGTTTTACTGCTTGGTTTAATCATGTATTTTATAGAGACTTTGTCTCATGTGCATTTACTCCATATCCCTTCATTGTTAATTCAAAAGATAACAACTTTTTATTTCAGACTATACTTAACATCAGAAGAAGCGCATCACTTATTTCATGCTGCTCAGATCCCTAAATAGTTAAGTAATATCGATTCCTCTCATTTATTTTTTGAATTTCAAAGGTCGATAACAAAAAAAAAATCCATTTTTTTTTGTCTGAAAGAATCTCATTATGAGATGACAGCAATGTTTTTGTCGAATTTGTAAGAAAACAAGATTCAAGAAATTGTTCTCCTTAGAATGGGCCTCATGGCGACTTCAAGATGAAGAACAACAATAAAAGTGTTGTTCCATTGCTTGTTTTTCCCACGTATTTGTGGAGATTTTGTCTCATTTGCTTTTACTCCATTTCCCTTCATTGATTATTGTTCGAGAGTTCTATGGTCTTCAGTAACGAAAAAAAGTTATTTGTCAAATTGTGACTTACAATCAAGAGCACAAAAATTTTAATTCTCTAATTTCTATCCAGTTTTCACATTCCCTGAACGGTGGAGAAACATTTGTTCTCCTCTCTAGAGATGAGAACAAGTTTCGTGACATTTCCCGCCAAATTTTTTCGGAATACAATCCTCGGTGTTTTTCATCCAGTCATCAGAGAAACAGTTTCCACAACTTAAACACGTTTATTATGAAATTTCTCACATCTCGTTAAATAAATTTTCAAATTTTTAAAAGCTCGGCAAGCCTCGCTTTCAAACATTTTCAAAATTTATTTAACTCATGTGAGAAATTTCATAATCAACTAGTTCTCGTTATGGAAACTATATTTCTACTTGTTTGTAGGCAATTTTGCGTTTTCTGGGGATTTTGTAGAAATTGGAATTGAGAATTAAGATATGTTTTTAGCATTTTGACTTGGTGATAACAGAAACGAATTGTAAGAATTTTAAGCATTTCGAGAGAAAAGGAAAATTCAAAATCATTTCCTTTATCATAAATTTCATTTTTATTTTACCGGTATCAAAATTGATAGTTAAATTCTGAAAAATCAAAATTTAGAAGCACAGTTTCAGATCTTGTCGATATTATGTAAATTATCAGGAATGTCAATAGCAAGGATATCGTCAAGATACCTGCTGTTGTCTTTGAAAATTGAAAAAAAATTAACAGCTTTGCATGATTTCTTATTGTAGCTTTTGCATGAAGTATAAAAGAGATAAAAGATCTGCAATCAGAGGTGCACAGTTTGTACCCATTAGAATTCCAATGAACAATATTGCAAAAACGAACAAAAATGTTGTCCAGCAAGATTCATTGCACTAATCATATCAGATGGCCAGGAACAATGCATGCTTTAAATAGCATTTAAGGAGAATCCTTCCCTTTTTTGTTACAACAAATAAACTGAAGGCCAGAAAAAACAAGAGCTGTCGACAAATTATAACCCCAATTATTGTACCCTTATCATATATGGTAAGTGCTAATTCAAGTGTGTGTGAACTCAATAATGAAATAAACATAATATAAGTGCGGAGACAATACAAATATGGAAACAATGATGTAATCCTCATGAAAAATTTACCCTTTAATGCTACAAGTGTCAAGATTGACTAAGTTGGTAAACAGGAAGTAGTGTTCCGATTGGTCAGAAAACCCATCCCACAATATGGCATGACTATACAAAAGTTGTGACAAAATCTAAGATCTGTACCTTTTACCATATATGGCTACAATGAGAAAAATCAAAGTTATGGGGAAACATGAAGTAGATAAGAGACCGACTTGAAAAGGGGAGACACGGTACAACTCATCATACTTAACCTTCAGACCAAATATCAAATCATTATTACATACACAAGCTGAGAATTCATTGACGAAAAATTTCAATATGTGGCTGTAAAGGAAAATATCAATTATCCGCAAACAGGAAGAAGGTGACTGACGGACTTGGAAAGAGGAAACATGGTACAACTCATCATACTTAAGCTTCAGACCAAATATCAAATCATTACTGCATACAAAAGCTGAGAAATCCTTGACAATAAATTTCACTATATGGCAACAATGAAAAAAATGGAAGTTATCGGTAAAAAGGAAGTAGATGACTGACGGACTTGAACAGGGGAGACACAGTACAACTCATCATACCTTAAAAGCTTAAGGCCTAATATTCATTACTACATACACAAGCTGAGGAATCCTTGACGGAAAATTTCAAAATATGGCTACAGTGAAATAAAAAGAAAATGTGTCCATGGGACACGGATGCTCCCGCTGTATAGATATTTCGGCAACAGGAAGTAGATGGATGACGGACTTGAAAAGGGGAGACATGGTACAACTCATCATATTTAAGCTTTAGACCAAATATTTAATCATTCCTGCATACACAAGCGGAGCACTCCTTGACGAAAATTTCGGATGTACGTACAGACGGGCGTACCGACGGATGAAAAAGGGTAAAACTTAATGCCCCAGTCGCCTCACGGCGGGGGCATAAAAAGAGAGCTATCAGTAAACAGGAAGTAGATGAGAGACGGACTTGAGAAGGGGAGACACGGTACAACTCATCATACTCAAGCTGTACTCATCATACTCAAGAAATGAGTGACGGACTTGAAAAGGGAAGACACAAAGGGAAGGCATGGTACAACTCACCAAACTTAAGCTTCAGACCAAATATCAAATCATTCGTACATATACAAGCTGAGAAATCCTTGACAAAAAATTCAATAAGTGGCTATAATGGAAAAAAATCAAAGTTATCCTCAAACAGGAAGTAGATGAGGGACGGACTTGAAAAGGAAAGACACGGCACAATTCATCATATTTCAGCTTCAGACCAAATATCAAATCATTAGTACATATACAAGCTGAGAAATCCTTGACAAAAAATTCAATATGTGGCTATAATGGAAAAAATCGAAGTTATCCTCAAACAGGAAGTAGATGAGGGACGGACTTGAAAAGGAGAGACACGGTACAATTCATCATATTTCAGCTTCAGACCAAATATCAAATCGTTAGTACATACGCAAGCTGAGAAATCTTTGACGAGAAATTTCAATATATAGGTATAATGGGAAAAAATTACTAAGTCGGTAAACAGGAAGTAGTATTTGCACAGAACTGAAAATGCATCTCACAATGTGGAATGATCATACAAAGCTTCTGACAAAATTTCAGATTTGTAACTTCTTCCATTGCAGAGATAAATGCGACGAAATGTGTTACGGATGGAACCATCCGCACACGCACAGACCGAAAACAGTATACCCACTATCCTCGATGGGGAGCGCGGGTATAATAAAATTTGTCCTATAGTTAGGATTTAATCAAAGTATTTTCACAGTACTGTAATGATTGTAAGCTTATGAAAGTTGAAAATTAGTACCTCTGTCCATCTTTGTATGAGATATCCTTTCCTTTGGGTTTCTGGGGAACAGCAATAAAAGCGTTGTTCCATAGCTTGGTTCTACAGTGCAATTGAACAGACTTATTTCCATTGATCTCTAATTGTTGGTGAATCTGGTAGTACTAATCAAGGTGCATGTAGTGATGTAATATTATCAAAATCCTACAAGGGGTTGCCAATATATGGACCTAAACACAAAACTTAACATAGGGACGAACGGACGTACGGACGGACAAGGGTAAATCTATATGCCCCTTCCACTTTGTGGTCTGGCATAAAAAAATAAATGCGATATGGAGGCAATAAAAATGGAGATAAAGGAGCAAACAGACAAAGCAATGACATTGTACATCACAAAAATAACAGAACTTTAGTTAGCACCCTCACATATCCCCATGCACCTCAATCCCGGGACCTTAATCGTTCTTTAGTGAACTAGAAAATTATGAAAATGTTGATATATTTTCAAAAAAAAAAGTTATCACACTTACATATCTATGGCCAACATTGGGGAAATCTTTACAAAGTGAAAAACATCCTAATTAATATGGTAAGATCCAACCACATCTGAAAGTATTGGATCAATCATGTTTAACACTTCTGCTAACAAGGCGATATTTTGATGTGTACCGTGAACAATATTTAACTTCAATAACCCTACAAAATATGGTAGGAAAGTTTTCAATCTTCAGAGATAAAATTACAATTGCCGACTTTGGAAACGAGCAAAACTTTATTTTGTTGGAAGGGAATAAAAAGGGACAAAAAGGTCAAAATCTTGAAATTTTGCATACTTGGAATTCTTTAAGCCACGATTCTTCACACCATGACCAACAACCTATTGTGAAATTTATACAATAGTTACTAGTATCCTATTTCTGCTGATGGACTTTAGTCCCCGAGGGTATTCACAAACCCACTAGCTTGTACTTTGGTACTGGCCCGAAAACCGTTGAATTTGAAAAATTTAAGAAAATTTATTAAATCCTAAGGAGTATCTCCCTCTTGCATAACTCTGTCCTTAGCTTATTTTGGTATCCCATTTTAGATCCTATTGGTAATTTGTTCTCTATCGGCTTTTACACATATTTCGGTTATGGATTTCCAAATAATTTGATTTGATCTTCAATGAAGAGACATAAATTGTCGAAATGCGCATATGCAGAAAGTCAATTCATAGTAACTTCAGTATTTTGTTATTTAAACAGCACCAACATAAGCTAAAATTCCTATGTCAGTTACAGTACAACCAGAGACTTACTATGATAAATCACTGTGATAGACTATCACTCTGATCAGTGAAATATGTATATTTTATTTCCTGTTTGATCTATCAACATACTTTCTTTTGCATTTAAAGTGATACAATCTACCAATTGATATGCAAAAGAAATAAAAAGGATAGATCAATCAGGAAAATAAAAATATTAACTCAAAAATTTAGAGCGATATGTCTATAACAGTGATTTATCATGGTAAGTCTCTATCTGTTAATTTTTTTGCAGTTTTCATGTGTTTTTTAATTTTATTATTTTTTTGTTTTGTTTTTTGTTTTTCGATAAATTGTGTTTTGTTCTTCAACTTTGTGTATTTTTCTCGCTTTTGAAATGTTTCTGGACGTGTAATTTTCAGTGTCTGGTTTTTATATACCACTGTAATCGTTTGTGTTGGTAAGGGGACGACCATTTGATTTTCAGGGGGGAGGGGCTTGGGTGATTTTGTAAATAAATAACTTAATCTTGGTTCCAGTGAAAATAAATATTCTATTCCTACTCGTCATGAAAAAAAAAATTGATTTGAGGAGTTTATTTTTTGTTGCAAATCAAAATAAATTATTTGATGTGAATTTTGTGATAATAAATAATTTGTTCGAGATTTTCATGAAAATAAATAATTTTTCAAGGCAAAATTGCTCAAGCCATCCCCCTAAAATCAGATGGTCGTCCCCTAAGAGCAGCAAACCCTTTACAATGTGTCACTTTTTTTCTAGTTTGGCCTCACTACTGCCAAGGACGTATATTTAGAATATATTATTAAGCCCTTGCTACTGCTCGAGATGTGTGTTTTAGGTTTTGGAAATGATTTTCAGACCCCTCTTGTTTGATCCACTTAAAAGCATTATAATTTTTTTTTGTCCATTGACCTTTTATTTTTGAAAACTTCATTTTCGACATTTTTATTGGCCGTCTTCAAAAAATATAATTCCTATTTATTTTGTCACATTCCAAATATACTCGATACTTCAACTTTTTTTAATGGGGTCAATCAATGGCAATAGAATACTATAGAAATTAAATTCACATGAATTACAAAAATCAAAGTCAAAAGATGTTGCAAACAAGAGGCTCTCTACGGCCTGAATCACTCACCTGGAACTTGAATAACATAATAAGTCTACGTAGATGTGAGGGGAAATTAGATTATGGTTCCAATTTGCCAAGTGATTTAAGAGAAGATCTTTGTATGTGTTTTTCCATATGGTACAATGTTAAACAATTTTACCCACTGGCAGCCATCTTGGATCGTGGTAATCTTGAAAAATACCTTTTTGGTGGAGTCCACCAAAGGAATCGTGTGTCCAACATTGGTTACAATCAGCCAAGGACTTATAAGTCCTTGCAATCAGCACAGCAGTTTCAGAGGGGAAAATATTTGAATGTTTTTACAAATAGGGTTCAGTATTAAACTAGAAGTGTGTTATTGATACAAAGAAGATTTGTACCTTTTTTATGTTGCCACTGCATTTGAATATTACTAAACTTGGTTGAAATCCAATGAAAGATGGGGGAGAATTAAAATTCGAATTTCAAATTCTATGACAAAAAGGAGCATAACCCCAACAAAAATTGGTTGATCAATCCTGTGAAGTTTGATTGAAATCCAATGAAAGATGTGGGAGAAGTTAGCGTCTGCTAAATTCTCATCAAAAACGGGACATAACTCCCACAAAAATTGGCCAATCAATCAAGTGAGATGATATTAAGCATGATGGTCAACAATCCTGTGAAGTTTGGTTGAAATCCGATATGTAGGATAAATAAAGTCCACAAACTTAATTTTGCAAAATTCTAAGTCAAAAAGAGGCATTACTCCAACAAAAATTAGCCAATCAACCCAGCAAGACGATATGTACAACTAGGCAAGAAGGTCAACAATCCTGTGAAGTTTGGTTGAAATAACTTGAAAGATGTAGGAGAATTGGCGTCCACAAACTTAATTTTGCAAAATTCTTAGTCAAAAAGGGGCATAACTATAATGAAAATTAAAGAACCTTAGTGAGCAAGCTCACATACCCCACGCCCCCACATATCAGAAAATCCTGCATTATTGAACTTCAAAAGTACCCTATAAGCATGTTATATACAACCAACCTGAAAAATAAAAACTTCCAATCTCAAAACCTGTAGGGGGAGTTATCCGGACAAATTATGTACCCTATGAGCAATATTATGCTTAAAAATGACAAAGTTCATCAATGTGTATTTTTGTCAAAAATGATCAAAAATCAAAATCAAAGTAGCATGCACATCTTTGATATATGCACAATCAACCCGCAAAATATAAACTTCCTAACTTAAAAATTGTAGGAGTTATCCGGACAAATGATGTACCATATAAGCAATATTATGCAAAAAAAATGACAAAGTTCATCAATGTGTATTTTTGTCAAAAAATAATCAAAAATCAAAATCAAAGTAGCATGCACATCTTTAATATATGCACAATCAACCTGCAAAATGAAAACTTCCTAACTTAAAAACTGTAGGAGGAGTTATCCAAAAAATAGAGCAGTGCTCAAGGTCCCCCGCCTTAGAGTTGTATGTTAGATGAATGGAGTTTTTTTTACCTGTTGCCAGCTTTGAGTGCAATATCCTCAAAAACTGAAAGATACAACAAAAATTTGTTGGCATTTTCATGAAAGCATTCAAGGAAAGGAATCCAACGGGGTAAATCCCATCGCATTGGATAATAAGTAAAAATTTTACACAAAAACCAAAATGGCATTTTTTGGCCCCCTTCGGTACCTTCAACCCCAATTATCTCGAAAACAGTAAGAGATAGCAAAAAACTGCTGGCATAATAGTGAAAGCATTCATTGAGAGGAATCCAATGAAAAAAATCCCATCAAAATCGGATAAAAATAAAAATTTCCCACACGAACCAAAATGGCATTTTTGTGTCTCTTTGACCCCTTTTACGTGGGAAACGGTACAAGATGGGAAAAAATGTGCAGGGGAGTATTTTATTGCATTTTTTACAAGAAAGCATTTGCA
>MJUU01039579.1:122517-132872 GCA_002080025.1 Modiolus philippinarum
ACCACAACTCATATATAGGTACTTGGATTTTCTTCAAAATATCCATGTGGGTAGATCTTAACATGCTGAACATTTTTGCAATTTAAACTTAACCTCTATCTGTTATAGTTTTTTCAATAAAAATAAAAAACAAAAATTTTGAAAATTTTACGGAAAAAGGGCAATAACTCTTAGAGGGGTTGTCAGATTTTTAAAAAAATTTCAGCATGGGTAGATCTTCTCATGCTGATCATTTTTACTCCATGTCAGATTTTTGATATCTGTAACGGTTTTTGAGTTATTTGCCAAAAACTGTACCCCTATGTTCTATTTTTAGTAACGGCAGCCATGTTGTTTGACCTAAGACATACAAAATAACAAATTTGAAACAAGATACCCTAATGATGATTCATTTAAAGTTTGGTTCCATTTGACCCAGTGGTTTCAGAGGAGAAGATTTTTGAAAGTGAGCTAACGACGGACGGACGACGGACGGACGGACGGACGGACGACAGACGGACGGACGGACGGACGACGGACGCCAAGTGATGGCAAAAGCTCACCCAGGCATAGCCAGGTGAGCTAAAAACTAGAGGCTCAGAGACTGAGCCTGTATCGCTCACCTGACAAAATGCTTCTATGGCCAAAAATGATGTTTTTTACCAATGGGGTCTAATGTTTAGCTATGGTCTCCATTAGCACCCATGCTTTTTGTCTGATCATATTGAAATGGGTAATTTTTGCAAAGGATCTTCTATACATTTAGTTAAATTTGCTTTATTTGTTTCAGAGAAGATAATGAAAAGGATGGTTTTCTCATACAGGGCTCCAATGTTAAAACTACGTTCTGCACTTGAGGCAATGTTTTTTGTCAGATCGGAATGAAATTAGCAAATTTTGTAAAGGACCTTCCATACATCATTCCTGTAAAGTTTGGTTGAATTTGCTTCAGTGGTTTCAGAGGAGAAGATGAAAATGTGAAAAGTTAATGGACGGACGGACGACGGACGCAAAGTGATGGCAATAGCTCACACTCACCCTTTGGGTCAGGTAAGCAAAAAAATCAATTCATATCAAATGTTTAAATAGCTGGTGTACATGGTGTACAATGGTATTATCCACTGAACATTCTGTGAAAGTTTCATACAATTTCACCAAGTGATTTAGGAGGAGTTGTTGCCACAATGTGTGTATCTATATGGCTGCCGGAATAACGAACGGATGAACTGACACCCTGATCACTATATATAGCCTGCTAAAGAGGGGGCTATAATTACAAAAGTAAGTTGGTATCATGCCACCATGTCTTAATCCATTGTCTCGACCAGGAAATGGACATTAACTGAAGAACTGTAAAGTCTCATCTTTCCCATTGATCTTTTCTCACTATTTTGTGAAATCTCACATGATTGTCTAATAAAAACTTGAAAGGCACCTAATTTATAACAACTAACTTGCTAATGTACAGTTTAGCTGGTATAACAGGTATTTCTTTAATAACAATGATATGCTTGATCTAAAACTATATGAACACAAAAGGTATTTTATATCTAACAAAACATCTAGTGAACAGTTTTTATCTTTTTTACTTGAGAGATTTTTCTTCATCTGGTACCTTTCTGGCATTATACTCTTCAGTTACCAGTTTCTATATCAGTATATTCATGAACAGAAATAGCACATTATATATTTAATAAAGTCTAGTCATTAGGTTTCATTTCAAATGAGAGTTTTCTTTGTCGGACATCATCTTGCCTTTGCTCTCTTTTCTTCAGAATTAAACATATGTATTAAAAGTATATGAACACTCATGGTATATCTTATTTATAATTTCTAGTCATTAGGTCTCATCCTCTTTACAGGAGAGTTCTTTTCTTCTTCTGGTGCCCTTTTGCCTTTAGATAACCAGTTCATCATCAAGTTACTACTCTTATTCTCTTTACTTGGAGATTTCTTTGATGGAGAAGTGACCTTTGAAGGAGATTTGGTTGATGGGTTCGGCTGACTGTCGTTTGACTGTTCCTTCTTTGGTTTGGACAGCCAGTTCTTCATGATGCTGTTCACTGGGGCTTTTGGTTTCCTGTAAATATATGTATTATATTTAATGAACCACAAATTCACCACTTATTTTTTACAAGCACAAGAGCCCCTCAAGCCCATGTATTGCTTACAATTGGATTATATTGTCATGTTCCATATGAGACTGAATATTAATATCTGGCACAATCTAAGATGATCTATAGACCTTTATGGCCAGGTTTCCTTTGAATTGGTATTAGATGTTTCAGAGAAGAGTTTGAATGCATTTCTTGTAGCCTCATGTTAAAAAATGTTGCAGATGAAAGCCATTTTTGATTTGAGCTTCCCGACACAATTTTTTCAAAGTAGATCATCTAAAGGTACAAGTAACTATGTTGGTTAAAAAAGGCAGGTTTCATAGTCATTTTCCACAACACAAATCAAGGACTAAATAAGGTACATTTTTTTAATTACTGCATGGTTTTTATATTTCGTGGGGTATTAATCTTCGTGCTTTTTCGCATTTAAAACGATAGGGCCTAGGAAAAAAAGTTGTGAGTTTAGGGTAACCTGACCCAACCTAAAATTTTATGCCTACCCTAACATATTTTTGCCTATTTTACAACAAGCACTGTTAAAGTCAGAAATGTTCCTCCATTACTACAATGTAAAAAAAAATTAAAAAAAATTTTTTTTCCTACCTACCCTACCTAACTTTGAAAGCCATGTTACCCCAAACACACAATTCATTTTCTTAGGCCTAACCGCGAAAAATTTGTACCTGTGAATGTTTTACTGTATACCTTAAAATAAATGAACATAATGACTTTAATTAAAAATCTGTGAATATAAAACCCTGTGAATAAATTCAATGCTGAAAACCGTGAAAATTTTGTACCGCGAATATAAAGCCCTATCCAGTAACCAATTTTACATATTTATGGCATTTTTACACTTTTGAAGTTTTTTTGTTTTTTTTACACTTTAAGTTTATAGCTTTTCATGTTTTTTTCCCTTCATGTACTTGCTTCATTTTTCATTAATTTGATATTTTGTAGTCCTTCTTAACACTGTAAAATTACTTCAACAAGTCTACTTTCTTAAGTGAGATAATTTTCAGACATGTGCAGATTTAAATTTTGACAGGTAGTGAATCTTTTTATTTTCTACTAATAAGTTATGAAATGTTTTGATGCAGTCTCACAATTTTTCTTCATTAGTCTGACAGCAATTTTCTAGATTATCGGGCAAGTAACAACTATTATATAGACATGTTAATTACATAATAATAAACATTTAATTTGTCATCAAGTAACTAAATTTCAAAGCTGATACACACCTATTAAGGCCATGAAAAAATAATTTATTGGTTCACAGGCCCTCCCTCATCTAGTTTAAGGCTTGAAAAAAGCCCCTCATTGACCCTATTTTTTGCCATTTCAATAAAATAAAAACAAAAAATCACCTCCCTCACTACATTTTTGGTGGTTTTTACAATGTGAAAAGCTGCCTCATCTATTTTTTGGCAAATAAAAAGATAAAAAAAATCACCTCCCTCCCTCATCATTTTAAATGAAAAATTGCCTGAGAACCAATTAATTAATTTTGTATGGCCTAAGGATGTAGCAAAGTGGACTTTTCTAATTTTGTATTAAATATTTGGATTTCTTGGGTCCTTTGTAATATATTTTGTCCATATTATTAAATATTCTTGTCATAAAAGGCTTCAATAACCAATTTAATGCCAGCAGGTAAAATTTTGTTAGAATGTAGATTTTCCTTCCATATTAAAGAAACAATGATGTCTCCATTTTATACTCAGAAGTAAAAGTCCACTAAAGCATTTTCCTGCCTTTTTTAAAATATGAAATACCTTGGAAACAAATTCTGTCACCTATCACATGTATCAGTTTTTTTAACTGAATTTCTTCCTTTACCAATTCTCTATTAATTTAAAGTATCAATTTCAAACCGTTGATTTTCTCAATTTCCCTTTACTACATCCTCAAGATAAAATCAACTTTGAAATAAAGATGAACAAAGGCCATATAAAGTAATTAATGGGTTCTCGGGCAATTTTTCATTCAAAATGATAAGAGAGGGAGGCGATTTTTTAAAAATCTTTTTATTTGCAAAAAAATAGATGAGGTGGCTTTTTTATATTGTAAAAACCACCAAAAATGTAGTGAGGGAGATGATTTTTTATTTTTATTTTATTGAAATGGCAAAAATAGGGTCAAAAAGGTGCTTTTTTAAGCCTCAAACTGGATGAGGGAGGGCCTAAGAACCAACAAATTAATTTTTCATGGCCTAATGAATGAAAAAGTGTGAAAGAAAAAGGTCTTGGAATGTGTTTATCTTAATACTAAACTATGTATGCTGCTGTTGACCATCCTGAAAACATTAAAACTGGTCAGACAACTCTTCTGGTTATCAATGACTGAATAAAATTTAATAACACTCACTTTAGATCAATAGGCTGAACACAGTCTGGTGATTTATATCTCGAATTACCAACTGCCGTAGTAACAGGATGCATTTGTAAATCTTCAATAGCTCTAATATTCATAACTGCCTTCAAAAGAAAAATATCATCATTAAACAAGTTGATTAGTTTTGCAAACATGACCATATTTTATATCCTTTCGAATTATCAGTCTGGGAGAAACTGGTAAAATAGAGAAAAAGAAGAGTTCCTTTTTCTACGCATCAGACTGGGTCCAGCTCCACAGATTTATGGGTTTAGACCCTGGTTTCACAGCTCATCATAAAATCAGGTAGGTTCATCAACATCTCCTCACTTAAGGTGGTTCGGGTGTCTAAAGCCTCGCATCCATCTCGCGCATCTGATGAAAATTTGAATTTACCATTAAAATGTTGTAAATATTATTTTAAATAGTTTATTGATAATAAATAAAATGAAATGAGCAAGATTTATGCTACCAGCTTACAAAATATGTCACTTTTAAAAAAAAACTCTTATTTTATCAAAGGGAGATAATTCTAAAGAAATATTAAAGGAAAAATCATATTTTCATGATTGTGTCAAAAATATGATCAGTGACCCCTATTTTTTATTTGATATTTCCAAAGAGATTTCTTTAACATACTTTATACTATATTTTCACCAAAATCTATCGTTTTATTCACATAAACATTTCTGAAATTGTATTTTCTCCCTATATAGACTATATTAAAAAGGTTAAAATATTGCTGTTTTCGGAGGCTTCTCCCGGAAAACGAGATCGGTGACCTATTGATTTTTTACTAAAATTTTGAAGTGAATTAAATAAACTTTCAGTCAGAGAAAAATAAGAAAAATCTATTTTTTTGATTTTAGTCCCCCGAACTACCTTAAAAAGTATTTTAAGTATACAATATAATTCTATGGAACTTTGTTTGATGAACAGACAAAAGACAGGAGTTTTGAAGGAGCTTTTATAAGCATTCGTATGTCTATTGAAGAATTGCAATTATAATACATAAATGGTCCAGAAAATCCCTTATAATTTTAAGCCTAATCCAACATAGATTGTTTGAAATTTTGAATCAGTAAAATCTTTAAAATGTTTGGGAGAAACATCAACTTGTGATGTTTTAGGTACCTTTAAAATAAGAAATTATGTCCCTTGCAATGTTACATCAATTTTTGAATGGTATAAATATGATTGACTTGTTCATATCACAAATAAATTAAAATAAAGAGAATGTGTCCATGGGACACAGATGCCCATGCAATACAGATATGTGACAGACTTGAAAATGGGAGAAAGAGTACAACTCATCATACCAAAGCTTCAGACCAAACATCAAATAATTCCTGGATACACAAGCTGAAAAATCTTTGACCAAAATTTTGGACGTATGTACGGACGGACGGATGTATGGACAAGAGTAAAACTTAATGCCTCTGTCGCCTAACAGCGGGGGCATAAAAAAAGACTTAACTGATGGATAAAATTTAATAATTCTAATTTTTCTGTTCCACAACAGTCCTGTTTTGTTTTCTGTAATTATTTCACAATTGATGACAAACAAGAAAGCTATATTCCAATCTGACTTCTGAGCTTTTCATCCCTCATGAATTACATCAGTATTTCAGCAATCATTTATTAGTATTTTATGTACTCTGTCTGTATTAAACATGAACATAAATGTGAAGGTAACACTACTTAATATTATTTTATATGAATAAGTCATCTAACATTGTTTCCAGTTTATTACATATATTTCTCACATCGAGATAGTTAAATTTCACATTTTAAAGTTAGAGGTTTACCCGAGAACTTTAAAATGTGAAAATTTAACTATCTAGATGTGAGAAATTATCGTAATAAACCAAAAAACAATGTTAGAGATTGTTTCTCTAATTTCTACTTAATTTATTTGAAGTAAAGCAATCTCAGTAGTCTCCAGTCTCAAGTATGCCGCCATTTAATACTATCATCATTGCTATGTGTATCATTGCGCCATTCATTAAAATGTTGAATATATTATATTTTTGATAAAAATGTTATATTATAATAAATTGAGTTATCTTAGTCATAAAAATGCAAAAACAGTTTCGCAAGACAATGATGCAGATGTTAATTTCATGAACATCCGTCTGCACTATTTCTAGAAACTGACACGAGACATTTACATGATTGACCAATCGCCAACTGAGAACAAATAATACCCATGTTGATTATCATTTCGATAACATCCGTCTGCACTATTTCTAGAAACTGACACGAGACATTTACATGATTGACCAATCGCCAACTGAGAACAAATAATACCCATGTTGATTATCATTTCGATAACCAACTAGTCAGGAGGTGTTTATATTTGCTAGAAATTAGAGAAAAACTGTTAACAAATGATGTCTTGCCCTCCCCATGCATCTCTCAAATCTGCACACTCATCTACAGCAGCAGCCATTATAACAAAACTAAAGTCTTTAACTGTGTGTACTACATGCTTGCAAAAAACTTGATGTTATCTTTTATGCATGACTAAGGGGTCAAGTGTGCCGTGTGGAATTGGTATGTTCTCCACAATACCTAACTGAATGTCAAATATCAAGTGGCTAGGACTACTGGTACAGACTATACTAACTGCTTGCTAAAATCTTAACACTAATTTTAATACATGACTGAGAGGCCAGGGCCATAATTTGGGCATGGAATCGGTATGTACTCATTAAGAATAACTGCATGTTAAATATCAAGTAGCTAAGACTACTGGTACAGGCTGTATAAACTGCTTGTTTAAACTTTAGTGTCATCTCTCATGCATGAATCAGGGGTAATAGATTTATTTTGGAATTGATTTGTACCCATACTAATGCAACTGCACATCAAATGCTATGTTCCTTCAACTAACATAAGCATGACAATTCTCTATGGTTGATGATGCCACAAGAAACACTAGGTCACACTTTTTTCTTGATGGGGGAGTCTACAAAGGACTCATGATACTCCTACATAATTGACAAAACAAACAGAGTAGTCTGCAAATCTACAAATCATATGCTGTTGAATTGTTTTTCTCTAGAGGTATCACCAACCAAGTAATCATGTGTCTGAATCCTGACATTTTTAAAAATTTACAATATATATCTAAAGTTTAATATTTTGATAAAACTAAGAAGAATCTCACTAATGCAAATCTCTGCTCTTGACTGATTTTGGATCCTTTTGGTTATTTGTACTCTTCTAACTTCTAAAATACAGTCAAACTTGGGTTGTTCTAACATCAAAGGGAACTGACAAAAACAGTTTGAGTTTTTTTAGGTCAAACAATGTTTAAAACTGAACAGAGGGACAAGAAAAGGGGTTCCAGACATTCATGGTGTTTGAGCTATTGCAGTCCGAGCCATCAAAATTCAACTGTATTTGATTTTGACTGCACTGAAGTGACATAAATTGTCAAAATGGCCATCTGCAGAACAACAATTAACTGCAATTGTGTTGTTTTTTTTTACACATAATATTTAATCCTTCCAAAATCTCAGATAAACAAGATAGGTCATTGTAAAATAATACTAAAAATGTTCCATGTGAGATCGATGCATGCGACCTCGTCTCACATGGGTAAATGACCAACCAAAAGTGTTCATTTTTGTGATACAATAATTGTAAGCATGACAAAACGTCATAAAACACCTGACGTCACAATGTAAGGTACACTCAAATGGCGATGACGTTACTCGCACAGTATAGGCTTCCAGATGTTTGTTGTCATATTTTACGAAAGAAATAGCTACTTACATTAGATCAAAATCAAAGAACGGGATATCTTTCACTCATGTAAGAAATTCTTCGTCTTATTCTCTCGTTTCGCTGCGCTCCACTCAAGAAAAGACGGAATTTCTTACATTCATGAAAGATACCCTGATCTTTGATCTGCTCTCATGTTAGAAGCTATTATTCTCTGATTGAACAACATACTCCAAAACTGAGGACATCAAACTTGCTTTTCTAGCAGAACCTTCCAAAATCTGCCAGATTTTGACATTGTCTGTAGGGGAGACAATAACCTTTTAATTAAATTTTCCTAATACATGAATGAATAAAATGTGATGTTAAATGGTCTGCTATTGAGGTGCAAACTTAGGTACATACCTTTCTTAATGGAACTTCACCATAGTTCAGCCATTCTTCTATTTCATCATCATTTCTTAACATTGCCTGCAAAAATATGTTCGAATCAACAAACTTTTAAATACATGTAAAAATATTTTTCATCTACTCTACATATTATACTGTGAAGACCTTCTATTTGTAGGGTTAATTTTCATGCTTTGGCAAAAAAATCATTGGTTCATGTGTTCTTTTATTCTTGGTTGGAGAACTTTTCTTCTTAGAAGGCACTAAAGTACGCACAACGAAATTTGCCGCAGCTTAAATCGCTGTAGCTATTTTGTTTTAAATAAGACCCTAATAAAACATATATGTATCATTTTCTAATTTTTTACCACTACTCTTGGTATATTTACCGAAAAAATCAAAGTTCAAATAAAAATATTTTCCATAGACCTTCATGTTAATTTCACTCAAATTTTAAAGAAATTCGATGTGGGAGTAATTGATGAATGATTTACGCAAACCAACAAACCAATGAAAAGACACCAAATGGATTCCCTATGGATTATTTGCATATAGGGTGTTTGTTGTTTATTCGGGTGGCCAATGAACAAACAGAATTTAGATTTGTTAACTTATTAACATAAAAACGTTTAGGTAAATCTGAGAATAAAATTTGCAGAACCAATATCCAGTTAACATTTACTTTTATTAAAATAAATTTGTTTACAGGTAAAAAGTTTTTGTTGACACATTGTCAAGTAATTACATAATTAATGTTTTGCTTGGCAATCG
Source organism: Modiolus philippinarum (assembly GCA_002080025.1). Taxonomy (NCBI): domain Eukaryota; kingdom Metazoa; phylum Mollusca; class Bivalvia; order Mytilida; family Modiolidae; genus Modiolus; species Modiolus philippinarum. The sequence goes on from MJUU01039579.1 coordinate 131,880, forward strand.
AGATTAACTCCCGACCCACATGTTTTGGTTAATTGATAGTCTCTAGGGCATTAAACAATAAATACAGGTGTTCTGTTAACATAGGTATACTCCCTCTGTTTTCGATTCAAATTTTCTGTTAATATAACATAGAAGGGTAATGGAAATTTTTTTTACAATTTGTTGTAAAATTATGGTAATGCATGGCATGAAGCAGCAAAAAATTAGCCTTCCATTGGTGTATGCCATGTCACCCTTTAACATTTTCTTAATAAGATATTTCGAGAAAAGTCGCGGCAAATTTCGTTATGTCTACTTTAGTCCAATAAGAATTAGGTTTTCGATTTGGAAGGTCAATTCAGCCACAAAATCCATGAAATTTGCACCCAAAGAATAAAAGTAATTTGTCAATATAAGCCATAATGCCTATCTTTGTTTTTACTTTACCTTTGCTTCACCAGAAATTTATGTATTGGTCTAAAAGTTAGAAATTCGATAGCTTAAATCCATATAGCAATCAGCTTATTTATGGCAATTAAAGGTGGTATAACTTATTTATATTATATTGGTAGGTGGAAAGGGAGATTATTTTCAGGTACTTCATTAATAATCAAAGCAATATACTGTGAATTCATTTATTTTCGTTGACATCAAATTTCGTGGATTCGGAGAAATATGCATTTTCGTGGGATGTTAAATTCGTGGATTTCATATTTTGAAAAAAAAAAAATCATAAGAAATTTTGCAGCATGTGACTGGTAAAATGCATTGCAATTAAACGCTGATTACAAAGTTTGATCTTTCACATTAAAGTGTTGATTATCAATAATTACGGATCATTGATTGGTGATTATAGGTAATAACGGCATTTTCAAAAACAATATTAAAAAAACGAAGTTTGCTGTCCAAGCTGATACCAAAGCTAATTATTTTACTCAAATTAATTAGTACCCTATAAATACAGTTCGATTACATGTCGTCGTCAGTTCAAAATGTCTCTTACACAGTGGTTAA
>MJUU01039580.1:17384-36376 GCA_002080025.1 Modiolus philippinarum
TTTCTCAAGAATGTTCCAAGAAACATCATACTAAGATTTGAAAACAATCCATCCACTAGAACCAAAGTTATGCTGTCCACAGACACGAAAATACCTAATTTTACCCCTTTTGGCCCCTTTTTTGCCTCTTTTTCAAGAACGGGTTGGGCAGGGAACGCGAAATTAAAACCCGGGCTTAAGCTTGTGCCAACAAACATCATACTAAAATTTGATAACAATCCGTTCACTAGAACTAAAGTTATGCTGTCCACAGACGCCGACGACGACGCCAGCGCCATACCATAATACGACCGCAAAATTTTTGCGGTCGTATAAAAATTAACATGCTCACTAGACTGTGAAATTAAGGTCAAGGACAAAAGCAATATGACAGACTGTCATGTACTACCTAAGTGCAACCCACTTACATGTACCATATATCATTTGACCTACCATTTATAGTTACTGAGAAACTAAACTAAGAACCAATAAAGGGCTACGCCGAGCACAGCATGATACGACCGCAGCATGTCGTCCACTGAAATTTGAAAAAGTGTAATTTAAAGTGAGTATGGACATAGGAAAGAGCTTGACACAATAATTAGATGGACGCAATAAGGAGATTGACCAAGTAATTAGCTGGACACAAACTAGGGAAAATANATGATTCCTCTTTGACCCTCTATAGCTCAGAAACGGTAAGAACTACGCCCAATCCATTGACATGATGCTGAAAGCTTATATCAAGAGGAATCAAAAGAAAAAAATCCCATCGAAATGCGATGAAAAATAAAAATTTAAGGTAATCTGTAAATTTATGATTTTGTCCCCCTTCGGTCCCTCATAGCTCGAGATGGCAAGAGATACGTCAAATCTGTTGAAATACTACTGAAAGCTTACATCAAGTAGAATCCAAAGAAAAAAATCCCATCGAAATCTGACGAAAAATAAAAATAAATTTTTCAGGTTATCTGTAAATTTATGATTTTGGCCCCCTTCAGCCCCTCATAGCTCAGAAACGGTAAGAGCTACGCCAAATCCGCTGACATATAACTGAAAGCTTACAGAAAGAGGAATCATAGAGTAAAATCCCATCAAAATCCGATGAAAAAAATTTTAGGTTATTTTAGGTTATCTGTAACTTTACAATTTTGGCCCCTTTCAGCCCCTCATAGCTCTGAAACGGTAACAGCTACGCCAAATCTGATGTCATACTACTGAAAGCTTACATCAAGAGGAATCCAAAGAAAAAAATCCCATCGACATCCGACGAAAAATAAAAATTTTAGGTTATCTGTAAATTTACGATTTTGGCCCCCTTTGGCCCCTCATAGCTGGGTAAGAAAACAAGTTACCAAAAATCTAATAGTAGAGCACTTTGATAATTTTTCATTAGGAATCCTTTGGAAAAAATTGCATCAAAATCGGACTAAAAATAAAAAAATGAAATTTTTGAAATTCGGGGCGAATTTCAAAAATTTCATTTTTTTATTTTTAGTCCGATTTTGATGCAATTTTTTCCAAAGGATTCCTAATCAAAGTGGGCCCCATTTATCTCCTGAACGGTACATGCCACGTGAAATCCATTGGAATACGCCAGATTGAAAATTTTCTAAAGAGTTTACTGAAAAAAAACCCATCAAAATCCGATAAATAATAAAGATTCTACAGTCAAATATGTGAAAACAACCAATTTAACCCCTTTTGGCCCCTTTTTCTAAAACGGGCAGGGCCAGAAACATAAAATTATAGCCCGGGCTAAAGCATGTGCCAAGAAACATCATACTAAAATTTGAAAATGATCTGTTCACTGGAACCAAAGTTATGCTGTCCACAGACACAAAAATACCCAATTTTACCCCTTTTTGGCCCCTTTTTCTGAAACGGGTAGGGCCATAAACCCGAAATTAAAACCCGGGATAGCCATTATGCCAAGAAACCACATACTGAAATTTGAAGATGATCCGTCCACTAGAAACAAAGTTATGCTGGCCACAGATGCCGACGCCGACGCTGACGACTGCACCATAACATAATACGACCGCAAAATTTTTGCGGTCGTATAAAAACTTAACATATTCACTGGACCGTGAAATTGAGGTCACAGACAAAAGCCATATAGCAGACTGTCATATACTACCCAATACCATCCATTATATCAAATATCATTAACCTACCACTTATAGTAACTGAGAAATGACCAAATCAGAAAAACTTCACATGCCAACTAGACCATGAAATTGAGGTCAAGGACAAAAGTCATATGACAGTCTGTCATGTACTACCCAAGACCAACCTACATATCATATATCATTGACATACCACATATAGTTACTGAGAAACTAAACTAAGAACCCAAAACTTAACATGTTCACTGAACCATGAAATTGAGGTCACAGAGCAGACTGTCATGTACTACTCAAGACCAACCTATATACCAAATATCATTGACCTACCACTAATAGTTACTGAGAAAATGAACTAATCACAAAACTTAACATGCTCACTAGACCGTGAAATTGAGGTCAAGGACAAAAGCAATATGACAGACTGTCATGTACTACCTAAGACCAACCTACATACCACATATCATTGACCTACCACTTATAGTTACTTAGAAACTAAACTAAGCACAAAAACTTAACATGTTCATTGGACCGTGAAATTGAGGTCACAGACAAAAGCCATATAGCAGACTGTCATGTACTACTCAAGACAGACCTTTATACCAAATATCATTGACCTACCACTTATAGTTACTGAGGAAATGACCTAATCACGAAAACTTAACATGAAAGTTAACGTCGCCATTGCCGTCTCCGCCATACTTTGTACGCATATGTCTCGCTTTCCGCGACTTTTGTTGCGGGCGAGACAATAAAACAAACCCCATCTCAATATGATAAATAATAAGGATTCTACAATCAAATATGTGAAAACAGCCAAATTCAAACCTTTTAACCTCTGTGACCTTGACCTTTGACCTGATCAATTTTTTTTTTTCTTGACTAGACCTATACACATGCCAAGTATCAAAAGTCTACCTTGCATATTTCAAAAGTTATAGCCAAGGTTAAAGTTTCGGATGCACAGACAGACAGACAGGACAAAAACAATATTCCCCCTATATCTATAAATGTATACATCTTTGTAAATATTAATAACAATTTAACTGACACTGAACAACAAATTCAGAAAATGATGAATTTCCACAGATTATAAATATAACTGACATAAAACAACAACATTAGGATTCTTTTTAGTTTAAAATTGGCAAAAACATTGAAGTTTGAGTATGAGAGAGTTTATGTTGTTTCTTGAGACCCCAACCTAAAAAACAGAAAGCATAGAATCACATACTATAATATAAATATTATTTTCAAATAAATAGAACATTCATCATTTTGTGTATTTCTTCCTAAAAAATGGCTACTTTCATGTATATTGCACAGCGACAACTACACCACCTGAAATTGATATTATATGGAATGTTGTCTCCTTTATGAATATATTTACCACATCTACATCTTCTTGTAGGCATTTCTGCTAACTGATACCATCTTTCTTCTTTAAAATCAAAACATTCTACACTTCTTATAGCTTTTGGTGCTTGACCACCAATAACTAATAAAACCTGAAACAAAGAATGTCTTTCACTCATGTAAATAAATCCATGAAAATTACACACATAAAAATTAAATACTGCACATGTATTTAAAACAGCAAACTAGAATTGTGCATAATATGAATATAAATACCTCCTGCTGGAGCCTGTTTGAGCAGTCTTCGCGAAATACATTTAAAATTTGGTGGACATTCGGTCCGGCAGTCTATTATGGCATATCTGACTGACCAAATGGTCATCGGACCAAAAGTTTCCACGCATTTCGTATAATCGGAGATTTCTGGAAAATCATCATGTTTTTTCAGATATCAGTTTATTAATACTTATCACTTCCTGTTTGGAATGTTTTCATCTGAGAAGAAGTCAATTTTACAGCAATTTTATCAATTTGACGACAGATTCTTGACAGGAAATGTTAGCGTAAACAAAATAAAGTCTCAAATCTACCAGATGATTGTCATTTTTGCAGCCTGAAACATCCTTTCCAGTGTTTTAGCCCAAGAACAATGTCGGACATTATGACTGACACTTTGATTTTTTTTACCCGTCCTCCTCCCGAAATGTCGGTTTTGTCTGTTGGACCAACGCATTTCGTGAAGACTGGTTTGAGTCCTCTTTACTTTGAAAAGTGAAAGTGTAAAAGGAGTTGATTAAAGGAAGGGATACCCTTTAAAAATGCAACTTTATTTTTAATACTCATCAAGTTCAAATACTATCTGTAAAATCCAGAAAAATACTATAAGTTACTATGGCAAGCCACAAAAGGATACACTGCACTCCTTTTTAAAAGTCAAATAATCTCTCCTTTGTGGTCTTGGACAATAATCATATTCCTTCATGTACATCAGCATTTTATAGTGCCCTTCCTTTGTGTAAACTTTCACAAAAATCCTTCCAATGGTTTTAAAGATAGGCTTACCAGGTAATCATTAATCAATAAGAATGACAAAGTCAAATTATCTCTCTTTCATGGTGTCAGACAATAATTGTATTTCTTCATTTTTTATCTTCAGATGGAGTCCTGCCTTTGTGCAAAGCTCCATAAAAATTAAAGAACCTTAGTCAGCAAGCTCACATACCCTACACCCCCACATAACACAAAATCCTGCATTATTGAACTCAAAAAGTATCCTATAAGCAATATAATATACCCAACAAGAGGCTCTCAAGAGCCTGTATCGCTCACCTGGGCCATGGCTGACACAATAAGTCAGTCAAATAATCCAAACGTTTAAGGGTCTCAATTTCAAGTTTATTGATATTATATGATCCAAAATTAAACTATGATCCCCACTGGCAGCTATTTTTGATGGGCCGTAGACGGACTATCACCTTCTTGAAGAAGACCATCTAAGCACCACTGTGCCTCTTTTTGGTTCCAATTGGCCTAGTATTTTCAGAGGAGATCTTTGAATGATTTCCCATGGAGTCCGAGGTTAAACATTGTTTACCGCTGACTGCCATTGTGGATGCTATGCCGACGTGCTGGATACATTTTATGAAGGGGACCAAGTAAGGACCAATGTGATCAAGTATGATTCCAACTGGCCATGTTCTTTCAGAGGAGAAGATCTTTGAATATGTTTCCTATGATGTGGACTTGCCAAACACATTTTTTAAAGGGGCCAACTAAGGACCATTGTGGCTAAGTTTGGTTCCAATTGGGCCAGTATTTTCAGAGGAGATTTTTGCAATATTGTTCAATTTCCGACAAAGTTTCCCGCTGGCGACCATCTTGGATGACGTGCAGACTTGCCGGACACAATTTTTAAAGGGGACCACCCAAGAACTATTGTGACCAAGTTTGGTTCCAATTGCCGCAGTGGTTTCAGAGAAAAGATCTTTGAATGCTTTTCTATAGGGTCCAATGTTAAAACTGTGTTCCCTGCTGGCGGCCATCCTGGATATGATACAGACTTGCCAGACATTTTTTTTAAATGGGGCCACCTATAAGGACCATTGTGGCCTTGTTGGGTTCCAATTGGCCCAGCAGTTTCAGTGATCTTGGAATATAGTGTCCATTTTTCGACAAAGATCCAACTGGTGGCCATCTTGGATGGCGTGTTGACTTGCCCAACACATTTTTTAAAGATGACCACCTAAAGACTATTGGGACAAAATTTGGTTGCAATTGGCCCATTGGTTTCAGAAAAAAAAGATGCCTGAATGAAAAGTATACAACTGACAGACCTAAGACACAGTGATGGCAAAAGCTCACCATGGCATGGCCAGGTCAGTTGTACAGTTCATGCAGGCCATGGAAACAAGATACTACCACTCATGTACCAAGGAGAAATATTAGATTTGTAGGAAAACAATAACCATAGATGGACACAATATACTTTTATATACAAAAATTATTATAATGTAAAATAAGTAAAGATTATGAAAGTATTTTTTCAAATAAATTGTAAAAATTTGTTCAAAAACACTTTTTTTGCTCTTGATTATGTAACAAATAATTGTTTTTAATACAGTGATAGCAGATAATTTCTCTATAACTGAAAAGAGATAAACTGTGGACACAGGATATGTCTCGCCTTTCCCATGCATCGCCTTAATTTGCACATTGATCTTCACCAGCAGCCATGATACCAAATGTATCACTGATCAAAACTGACCACAATCATGATAATGCAACTGCATACCAAAGATCAATGGGCTACTATAAGTGGTTGATGTTAAACAGACACAAGAAAAAACTTAAATACATGTATTTGATTAACAGTGCAAAATTTCAAAGTCAGTGGAGCATGACTGCGGGGCATAGACATAAAATGCCACTGAAACTGATCTGTACTGATGCTTATGCAACTGCATACCAAATATCAATGGGCAACTATGAGTGGTTGATGGTAAACAGACACAAGAAAAAACTTAAACATTGATAAAAAGTGAAAAATTTTGAAGTCAGTAGAGCATGACTGCAGGGGCATAGATATAAAACGCCACTGAAACTCTGCAATGATGCAAATGCAACTGCATACCAAATATCAATGGGCTACCATGAGTGGTTGATGCTAAACAGACACAAGAAAAAACTTAAACATTAAAAAAAAACAATTCAAAATTTCGAAGTCAACGGAGCATGACTGCGGGGGCATAGACATAAAACGCCACTGAAACTGAGCTGTACTGATGCTAATGTAACTGCATAACAAATATCAATGGTCAACTATGAGTCGTTGATGCCAAACAGACACAAGAAAAAAGTTAAACAATAAAAAAAAAAAACAATTCAAAATTTCGATGTCAGTGGAGCATGACTGCGGCGGCATAGACATAAAACGCCACTGAAACTGAGCTGCACTGATGCTAATGCAACTGCATAAAAATATCAGTAGGCTAGCACAGGTGGTTGATGTTAAAAAAGACCCAAGAAAAAACTTAAACAACTGTGGACGCTGCCGTCGCCGGAATCACCATAACTATGTCTCGCTTTTTTTTACTATCGTTGAAGGCTCGACAAAAAAGTAAACTAGGAAGATTTGAAAACAGAATTTAAAGGGAAATAACCCATGACAAGATGATACTTGCTGTTTTAGCTGAAAATAGTCTAAGGCCAATAACTCCCATAAAAATAATCCGATCAATAAGGAAGTATAGTATACACATCTACACATCCTGACCAGCAATCCTACCAAATATGAAAGCAATCCATTAATCAGTTTCAGAGTAGTTGCAGTGACAAGATGATACTTGCTGTTTAAGCTGAAAATAGTCTAAGTCCAATAACTCCCATAAAAATAATCTGATCAATAAGGCAGTAAAATATGCAAATCTACACATCATGACCAACAATCCTACCAAATATGAAAGCAATCCATTAAGCGGTTTCAAAGGAGTTGCAGTGACAAGATGATACTTTGGTATTTTAACTGAATATAGTCTAAGTCCCATAACTCCCACAAAAATTATGAAATCAATATAGTAGTATAGTATGCAGACCAACTATCCTACTAAATATGAAAGCAATCTGTCATGTGGTTACAGAGGAGTTGCAGTGACAAGAACAGGACAGACGCATGGACGGGTCAAAAACATTATACTCTCCGCAACTTCGTTGCATGGGGTATAATTATTAAGTGGTCAAAGATGAAGTTGTACTTGCAAAAAGTGTGGACAGACAGACAAACAATCAAGGTGATCCCTGCATATACATGTACCTCTAAACTCTGACTAAGGGGTATAATAATAATAATAATAATAATTTAATTTCATACTCTTTAAAACTTTATTAGTGTGGTTAAATTCATAATGTTGAATTACAAAATAGTTTGATTTAAGAAATAATTCATGGCCTCTGGATTTTGTTGCAGATTTACATACATTTGCCATTATTTTCGTTCATATTATACCCAGAGTGTAGCATAATATACAATGTTTAATCCTGATATTTTTTGTGATTTCAAAGTCTCATCTTCAGACCTGATTTTATACGAAATTAATTTTGTGATCCAAACATTTTTTCATATTTTTGGACCTCTAAAATTTTTCAAAATTAAATATAAAATCTATGGATTCCATTACCTAACCTTGACCTTAAGTTACCTTTGGTAATCCTAGTGGAGTTCTGGGTAATGTTCGAGGTGTTTTGAAAATAGCCTTTTGTTCTGTTTTTAGCAGATGATATTTCATAGCTTCTATAAGAAAGTCTTTACATCTACTGCTGGTTTTAATCATTTGTTCCTCCTCCACTTTCTGTACCAGGTAGTCCTGAGTCATCAGCGGAAACCGCACATTTTCCAGTAATTCTGATAGATGTTGTTCCCTGTTTGATATGTCATGTTGGACCCATGATATGACAGCTTCATAAACCTGTAATATATATAAAAGACGAAATGTACTATTCAGAAAGAAGGTTTCAACCTTTACCATTGCAAATTGTTTATGAATAAGTTCTTGTCACCATATTTACTTAAATTTTACAGTTTTCATATAGAAAGGAAAAACATATTGTCCTAACTGCAAATGGAAGTTGACTGGAAAATATTTTACTTGAATACTGTAATTATAGTATAACTAATTGACAATGAATATAGATAGAACAACGCAGGAGGATTAAACAACCAAGTTCTGCAATGAGTTTAATATATATCCACTGCGTTGATCGACACAAGTGACATTTTTAGTGATATTCATGACGGATGACTTGTAATGCTTTTTATTATAAAGATTTCTAAAAAAAAACAAAAAAAAACAAGATTTTAGATGCAGATTATTTTTTTTTCATTTCACTGCATCAGTTGTTTACTTGACAACGACATTGTTAAAATATTATGACATCACTTCCTTGAGTGACTAGAAATCCTTTATTTCCACCAGTCACAATATGATATTTATTTAACTGAGAAAACTCAATAAATCACCACTATCTTTATAATATAAGGGGTTGCATTTGCATGATTTAAGTTTTGCAATTTTGACACCTAAAACCTATTCACAAGGTTTAATTTTTGTGATTTTCACTTACGTTCAGTTACAATTGTAACGTAAACACGTGAGGGGTAAATTTTCACTATTATATGACAATTGCGCAATAAGGGAAAAAAACGAATGAAAATTTCCCATTTTATAGAAGTACATGTAGATAACAGGTTTTAACCCATTTGTAAAAAAATAAAGTTTAGATTTACCTTTTAATATTTTAGCTATTTGAAGAGGGTCTCGTGGGAAACAAGTGTAATAAAATGACAGAGCCAACGAAGTCGAGTCAAAATATAGTAATATATGATAAAAAGTTGCTACCACTTACAACATATAATCTATGGCGACATCCTTATTTCAATGGACTGATTTAGAATTCAGATTCGGAACATGTCAATAATTTTAACAGTAAAGCATGGTACAGTATAACCTTGTTGTAATGCCACAATTTTAGCCATTTAAAATTGGTTTGGCAATAAGTCAAGGGAGATGGACTTTCAAAAGCTGTGGCTTTTAACAAGGTAAAATTAAGGATGTAGTAAGGTGAAATTAAATAAATCTACGATTTTTAATTATGAAAGAGCATTGGTGAAGGTATTAAATAAGAGCTGTAGTCGAATGGCAGCCAAATATACCCCCCGCTCATTGAATCCTGAATTGATATGGCAAGTGCAAATTTAAGTTGGTGTGGACACAATACAGGTGTGGACACAGTACAAGTGTGGACACAATACAAGTATGGACACAATGATATAATCTTCAAGAAAGAACTTTTCACATGGGTTCCTATGAAAATACTCTGTTGGAATCAAACAAATATAAAATTCACCCTTTTTTAGCCTATTTATCATTTCACACAAAAATCATAAGCATTAGAGAAATTTCATTAAAACACTTTGAAATCAACTTTTCAAGGAGTTGCGCCTACGAGGTTACCCATACACAGGGAATCAATGAAAAGTAAAAGTCGATTTATCTCGCCTTCCTGGTTTCCAACAATAATTACATTCCTTCATGCACATTTCCATATAGTTTCATTCCTTTGTGTAAAGTATCATCAAAATCCTCTAAGTGGTTTAAGAAAAGTTGAGCTTACAAGGAAACCCGTACATATGAAATCAATGAAAACTCAACGTTAAAATTATCTCCCCTTTCCGGTTTCCGACAATAATTATATTCCTCCATGCACATCTACATAGTGTCTTTCCTTTGAGTAAAGTTTCATCAAAATCCTTCAAGTGGTTTTAAAGGAGTTGCACTTATGAGGAAACCCATACATAGCCAATCAACGAAAAGTCAAAGTCAAATTATCTCCCCTTTCTGGTTTCCGACAATAATTATATTCCATCATGCACATCTCCATATAGTGTCCTTCCTTTGTGTAAAGTTTCATCAAAATCCTTCAAGTGGTTTAGTTGCGCTTACGAGAAGCATGGACAGATAGACAGACAGACAGACAGGGTGATTCCTATATAGCAAAATATATTACATAGTAATAATTGGTAAAATCCAAGAAATCCGAAAGAAATTTAGGAATGCCAAAAACATTACCTAACTACATCCTTAAGCTAGGTTTTAATGCACTCTTCAGAGACATCAAAACACAATAATGCCAATGTAACTAAATAAGGTAATTGTAAATTTTACAGTCCAGGAGACCTTTTCACAAAAAATCTTACGATAAATTTAAGTCGTAAGCCAATATGAAATGTTAAAGACTTAAGACTACTTTTTATCGTAAGATTTTTTGTGAAAAGGGCTGCAGGTGTGTCAATTATGGTTGACACCATCTGGCAATGGCAATCTCAATAAAATTTCCATCTGTATTGGAAAAATATATTTCAATATTTTTTTCTAAAAGAGAAAATCACAAATAATTGAAACTTCACTGAATGTTCATCACTCATCCCAGCACATTCTGGGGTGTTTTATTTGAATGTTAAATGATAATACTACTTTGAACTGTGATGATGAAACTGTCGCATTGGCCATTTGCATTACGTGACTATGCACACAAATCTACAACAGCAACCATTATAAAGATATCAAAGTAAACATAGGTAATCAACGATTACAAAGTTCGCCTCGTTATGGCACGTTGTCGCAGCAACCAAATTTTGCCTGGATGCTGACATACTATCAAAATTGCATGCATATGCAAGGTTACCTGAACCAACAATGTACAGTTACTGAGCTATGAACTCCAATGTATACATTAATCTAAGTCATTCATGTGTAAAATGTAGGTTTAAGTGACCTAATTTTGTCTGAAGGCTGAGCTACCATCACAGATGCATGCACATGCACATGCAGGATGATCCTACCATGTACAGTACCTGAGATCTGATCCCAAACATGAACTTAAATGTAAGTCTGTCATGCGGAAAATGTAGGTCAAAGTGACCCAATTTTGCCTGGATGCTGACCTACCATCAGAGATGCATGCACATGCAAGGTTAGATGATCCTACCATGTACAGTGACTGAGTTCTGAACTCGGACATAAACTTAAATGTAAGTCATTCAAGCGGAAAATATAGGTCAAAGTGACCTAATTTTGCCTGGATGCTGACCTACCATCAGAGATGCATGCACATGCAAGGTTAGATGATCCTACCATGTACAGTGACTGAGATCTGAACTCAGACGTAAACTTGAATGTAAGTCACGTAGGCAGAAAATATAGGTCAAAGTGACCTAATTTTGCCTGAATGCTGACCTACCATCAGAGATGCATGCACATGCAAGGTTAGAGGATCCTACCATGTACAGTGACTGAGATCTGAACTAGGACGTAAACTTGAATGTAAGTCACTCAAGCAGAAAATATAGGTCAAAGTGACCTAATTTTGCCTGGATGCTGACCTACCATCCGAGATGCATGCACATGCAAGGTTAGATGATCCTACAATGTACAGTGACTGAGATCTGAACTCGGACGTAAACTTGAATGTAAGTCACTCAAGAGGAAAATATAGGTCAAAGTGACCTAATTTTGCCTGGATACTGACCTACCATCAGAGATGCGTGCATATGCACAGTTAGATTATTGTACTATGTATAGTAACTGAGATATGAACTAAAATGTAAATTTGAATGCAAGCCACTCAAGCGGAAAATATAGGTCAGAGAGACCCAATTTTCTTGGAGGGTGTGAGTTAACCCAAGATGCACCTGCATGCAAAGTTTGATGATCCTACACTACATAGTTACTAAGATATATACCCAAATGCGGACGCGGACGAAGACGTGGCACCAGGGGTACTCCAATAGTCCCCCTTAACTTCGTTGAGGCGAACTAAAAAATCAGGCTCCATTGAAGTGCTTTATAGGGAGGTACTATCAAAATTCATGTGAGTAAAAACATAGATGACTTGTGATGTAACTAACTTAAGGTAGGTATTACAACAATAAAAGTGTTGTTCCATCGCTTGGTTTTACCATGTATTTGTAGAGACTTTGTCTGATGTGCATTTACTCCATATCCTTTCAATGTTAAGGTATTACAAATATCAGTACCTGTTCTTCTGTAATAACAGTTAATCTGTCACTTGAGATCAATTTACATACAGATTCACATGGTAAGGATAGGAACTCATCATAATGTACAACATCTCTGGAAAAAGAAAACATTTACCAAATGTACTGGTGAATTTATTATACCAAATACAATGTAGGTGCTGAACAGATGTTCCCTAAAATATACAAAAATATAGGAAGGACAGTCCAGTAATCAATCTATTTTTTTTTGTTACATTAGCGGAAAAATTTCACTAAATGTGCCAAGAATGAAGATTTTTTTTCTGTACATATTAAATTCATATACTTTTAACATATGAAGATCAATTGTTTTTTTTCATGTATTTGTTTTGTTACAAAAATTTTAGAATTTTTATCTATTTCTGAGCAAATCTCTTCAGGGAACCAACTTGTACTGACAGAATTACTCCAATTTGAATGTGTTTACAATAATATGTATGTATTAGTTTTCACAAGTGAAGGCAAAATACATATTCATAAAATGTGCTCTTGTTTGTCCTTTGTCCAATGGATTACCTTTTCTGGTATCTGGCTCTGAATATCCTTTGGACTTTTGATGTCACTTTTATTTATTGATAGTGCATGTGCTTCAGTAAATGTACATGTGAACCAATTTTTGAAGAAAAAAAAACCTTAGTCTCAGAATCAATTACTGTAAACCGGGAAATTTTTGCGCCATCTTTATTTTGTGGTAAATTGACAGGATTTTAGTTCGCGCAGTTTTGAATACACGCTGCCAAATTGTTGACCATTGACTTCCATAATAAACAAGTATATTAGCGCTGTTTTATTTTTGTGTACCTCTGTTCCAAACGCGAAAATCACAAAAATAAAACTGCAACAAAAATTTCCCGGTTTACAGTATGTAAAATAAGCATGTTAACAGTTCTATGGACAACTATGTATCAAGCTTCTGAATATTTGACTCTATACTGATCCTCTATAAATTTACAGACATATATTTCTTTTAGTGTGATATACATGTATTATAACAACTATATGCTATAGTTATTGTTAATTTAGTGTTTGCAGATGGCTAAATTGAAAACTTATGAATCTTCAAATCACACTTGTAAGACCAAATTTAAAATATCTAATGTTCAAAACCTTATGACTGAAAAAACAGAATTATTTACACAAAATGTTGTTCAGTATATGTCTGGGCATAATTCTTTAGTTCTGTACAGGCATGTAAATCTGAAAATGCTTGGATTCCTAGACAGTTAGATGGATGTAATTGTGACTGTAAAAAATCACAACAGGCATCCCTCACTTCTGTCATCTGTAAAATGTTGGCAGCAGGAAGTAATGTCTAAAAATATATAAAATTGTAAGTATAAATGGGTCTTTCCAACTAAAAAATCTATCATGAATCATAGAAACACAGTTGATTTATTTCATAATTTTTAGTTATATATATCATGTATAATAATTCAAAGCTGTAAACTGTGTACTTCTTGTTAAAAATAGGTACACAGACTGTCAGTAATTTTTAAATTCAGTCGAAAATACCGGTAAAAGAGGAAACTTTAGATTACTTGCCACAAGTCAGGATTCTTTATCTGTTATAGAGTCTGTTTTTTTTGTAAAACTTTCATTTAAGTTTTTTGCACAGTTTTACACATTATTCCATCAATTTAGTGTGTTAGAGGAATGCTTTCACATCTCCTTGGAGGACTTTTGGTATTTTCACTTGTAGTAAAGGTAGTAAGAGTTTTCGTATAGCCTCTTTGTGCATCAGTTTTGAAATTTGCCTCTTTAAAAGTTGTTTTCACATTGCTATATCTCTTCATTTGCCATTGACCATATTGGAAGGCATATGTAGTGCTACTGGAACACTGACTTGTTATAAACAAGTACTTAAATATTTCATTAACTCTTGTTTCAATATATAGAAAATCTTACTTCAACAAATTTCTATGCTCCTTTCCAAATTTCAGGAGTCAAAAACAATGAATCCAAATTTATAACAAAAAGTCAGATTATACGCTATTTAACTGGTAACATTTAGAACTTTCAGTTAAAATTATGCATTTCACTGGAAAAATTTTGTTGTTCTTGCAAAATTAGAAATTTTCTCCTACAGTAAGATACTCAACAGGCAGTTTTAAAAATTTGGCATTTTTAGGATCTTACGATTAATTAGAATTTCTCATGAAAGTACCTGAACATTTTCTTCTGTGACATGAATTTCTGAGGTATAAATAAAATCTATGAGAAGCACTAAGGCTTTAGGATCTATTTCTTGTAGAGTAATCCTGTCTGCTTTGGCTTCTGCTAAATCTTGTGTAAACATGGCATAGAAATATGAAGTACATGATGACAGGACTACTTTATGGGCTGGAATTTCTGTATCTCCTGCAACCAACACTACATCGCACAAAAGGCTTTCCCTGAAGTATAAATTATACTTTATCAGTTTTAAGTTCAACTATTTCATGTACCATCTACACGGTATATCATCCTACACAGGATATAGATACCAGGCCTGGTTTTTGGTTTAAATTTTAATTTATATACATGTATATCATTAGTTTACGGTGGTTCCATATTATAGCTACTTAGTGGCTATACCATGGAGCTATGTACACTAACAGTCACTGAAATTTAAACTGCAATACGGTCCTGCTACCTACATGTTTATCCTGTGAACGATTATACTCGATGATCTAGGTTTTGAAAGAGATACAATACACCAAGATGTACAATTTTCATTTTTTGGGGTATAGTGTCCTTGTATATGAGATTACATCTTGTGTATACATGCTTACTTACAGTCAGGCTATCTGGAGTTCCTACAATGTATTTGTTATTCATGTTTATTAACTTATAGTTACATTTTTACATATAAAGCATTTTAAACTTTTTCATGAAAATTTTAACGTCAGGTGGAACAGTTAACTGTTTACCGATTTCCGGACGAACTGTTCCATGCGCAAAATAATTGCGCAGTGCAACGTCACTTCAAATCTTACCGGTGACGTTGGGTGTAGAAATTTTTGTATAGGCAAGATTTTTTATTTTTTTCTATTAGTTAATAAAACAGTTATTTCATGCCCCGTTTCAGGAAATAGCAAAAACTATTGTCCCTCGATGATGGAATTGACTTGCAAACTGTTGCCTTCGGCCCCTGGCCTCAGGCAACAGTTCACAAGTCATTTCCATCACCTCGGGACAATAGTTTTTGCTATTTCCTTCAAAGGCATGAAATAACTGTATATTGTCTCTGGTCTGTTATGTGCTTTTTCTAGTACAGTTCCCTTTTTGGATTAGGCCCAAAAAAAATATGTGAGTTTACTGTCACATGGTGAAAAAAATTAGGGTCGGTCGGTCAGAAAGATTTTAAAATTTTTTTATTTGTGAAATCGGCAATAATCTGGATTTTTTACGTGTTTTCTCCAATCCGGTACCAATTTAGTATGCACCCAAACCGGAAGTCGTGAAATCTGGGTCATCTTGTTGTCATTGACTTAAAAAACGTGTTTCTACCTTATATATATCTCACGTGGAAGGGTTCTTGCATCAAAACTTTGCAGTTATTGTACATCGGGACAAAAATGGATATTTGACAAAATTTTGATGATAAAAAAGGTAGGGTCGGAGGCAAAAAGTTAGGGTCGGCCGGGTGACCGTAAACACACCTATTTTTTTTGGCCTTATGGCATGTAATTGTAATTTTTGGTCATTGTAGGTGTTCACTGTTATCTTCACTTTGTAATTACTTACTGAAAATTTTGATTAGTATCATTATCTACATGTAGTGTTGGGAATCGGATACAAAAATCATAATCGATTAATCAGAATAATCGGATGTACCTTCCGATTCAGTTATCGATTAAAATCTGATACCTTATAGTGCTTACAGAGTTTGGTTCTAACCATGTTTGTTGTGAGGTTATATTGCATAAATACAAATATATATCAATTTTCACTGTCAATTTGAAAATGCCTATATATTTATCATGTTTATAACCTCTTGCTTGAGAACAATTCTAAACAGTATACTATATTAAAAGAACTCCACTTCTGATAAACAATTTTACTACTATTTACCATCCATTCTAGAATTATCAGACAGAAAAATGATTAATTTTTTTTTTTTGCAAAATTTAACTGACATCCGATTTTCGATTATTGAAAATCATAATCGATTAATCGATTTTATGTGAAAATTTATTACCAATTATAATCGATCATCGGAATATCACTATCTGCATGTACATTTGAGATTTCTGTTTTTATCTTTTTTAGGTGCTGTAAACATTCAACACTGTTAATTAAAATTTTTAAATGTTAGGTTTACATTCCATAGAAACATTAAAAATATGTACAATACCTTTTATAACAGAAGGTGATTTTTTTTTTATTTACAAGCTACTTCAAGAATCTATTTATTTATTTATCCTCTATCAGCTCTTCACCATACATGTGATCTCCCGACGGGAGCATGGAAATCTCCCAGATTTTCAAGGGCTTCTTTACCCTTAAGGAATTCCAGAAATATCTCCCGAAAAATCGGCTTCCAGCCAAAATAGAAAAAAAAATGTGTACGAAATCATCATAGGAGTATTCCCACGTGATATAATTAGCCTATAGTCACATGACTGCTCATAATCTTTGTCACTGTAATCTGATTGTCCAAACTGACACTTTAATTACACCTGTAATGCTAATTAAAGGATTAGGTCTGTTGTAAACAAACGCCATCGGTGATTTGTTTACCAGTGTTCCCGGGCATGGTATCACTAATTACCGGTCAATCAGAGGTAACCTGCTTACCTGTATGACAATTAACTATCAGTTATTTAAAATTATTAATTCTTTTAACATTAAAATCTTTCTTTCATTTGTTTATAATTAACAGATCAAACTTTCTCTTTGAATACATTGATTTTTTACAGATCACGTTTCTTTTAAAGTTGGGTTATTTCCCTCTTTAAAAATTGTCTTTTCATTTCCATGAATTTATTTTTTAGAATTGAACTTTTGCTGATATTTGGTTAATCAATATAACATAAATTTTTATTTGACCATCATTTTAGCTAAAAAAGTGTTTGTAAACAACATTTATTTGATATTTTGCAAAATAATTTCTTTAAAATTACAAATTAATAGAAAGTTAAACTAAGATATAGATATTTAAAATGCTATATTATTGTTTGCTTACAAAACATTTCTCATTTGCAAGTAAATGTGTGCGCAATGCAGTTATAGAGATGAAAATTTCTATGAATTTAATTTCAGTTAAGCAGTTAAAGGAACCCATCATTATCACTTTTGGCCTAAATCTTAATCTGGAACAATGATGTGCATTTAAAAAAAACAAATATCATAAAAGTAAAATCTTCATAGTACAAATTGCCCTGCGAAACTGATACGCAAAAGTGACTAACTGTCTCAAAATCTTAGCTTAATCCCTGGCAGTATTTATATTATATGTTGAAAATATGGCGATAAAAAATCTCCCTGATTTCACCTGAAAAAATGGCTAATCTCCCTGAAAATCAAGGCCATCTCCTGCATTGGCTCTAGAGACCTATCACATGTATGCTTCACCCTCTCAAGATTGCTGATTTTTGTAATAATGTGCCTTTACATGTATCAATACAGATGAGATACAAATTGTAGAAATGGCTAACTGCGTAACTCAAATTAACAATAATTGTCGTATATCTTAAGGTTTAACTAACCTTCTGAGTTGATTCAAAACATCAAATGCTTTCTGTGTATGCTGTTTATGTTTGAAAGCTGGACGTTCTCGGCCTTGCAAGATCTTTGGACGTACATCAATGGTGGCCATATTGTCACAAAAATTACCACATCCACTACGAAACTACATTGTGCGACTACAAACAGGAAAAAAAAAATACTTTGAAAAAGATAAATGTTTGATATGGCAAAAAAGAAACAAAGGTACATGTTGTAAGTATCAATGTTTATCTATAATTTGTGTGAATTTCCTTTGATCTACAGTTCCTGATAATGACAGTATCACCAGACTGGCTGACATAAAAAATAACAAGTCACTGTGAAGATATTACATATCTGCTGAATGCATTTTTGGAAAGGACCATCAAAGGACCATTGTGACAGTTTGGTTTTAAATGGACTAGTACTTTCTGAGGAGAAGATATTTGAAAGTGTTTTCCATGGCATAGGGGCCAATATTAAAACCGTTTTACCTGCTGGTGGCTATCTTTGATGAGGTACAGATATATACACTAGAGATGTCAAATTATTAATCTCCTACACATATTATTAATTTTAATAATTTGAGTAGGAGAATAATACTGACCCCCCGAAGATTAAGACTGGCCCGCCAAAATTTAGAATGACCCTCCCAGATTAATAATGACCCACTAAGATTACCATACTTATCCTCTTAGGATGGATAAAACCTGGAGTGTCAAATTATTAATCTT